>JAQYXR010000306.1:48388-115515 GCA_030545055.2 Neoaliturus tenellus | reverse complement strand
CGGACTTTTGTGAGGGAAGCCATGTCGCGGGACGCTTTAGGTAAGAAACTTAACCGTTTAAGACTTTATTAGTTGCTCACTGTCCACCACTCAAAGTCAAAAGGGTTCCGACTTTAGCTAAGTGGCGCAAACTGTTGCGCGGACACCCTAAGTTTTATACCAAACAGACTAATGTAAGTTTTACTGATGAAGATTTGTTTAGAATGTTGGATGAGATGACTTTTCCTTGCAAAATTCAGTTAGTTACTCCCATTCCTGACAGTTTGGAGTCTTAGTCTCTCAAGCCGATATACCTAGAGTACGCGGAGCCTGGAGGTCAGTCGCTCGGTGACTGTCGTGGGGTGCGCATCGGTGTCGGCGCTCCGTTGTTAGGTTTTCAAGGTCACAGTAATATCAAATTGTTGGTGTTGTGCTGGTTCAAGGTCACCTGAGGGATAACCGATTGCCCATTTAGGCAGGGTCATGTCAGAAACTCGAGTTTAACTTGGCACTTTTGCCGTTTCTCGTCGAAAATTCGCTCCAAGTGGTCAAGGTCACGAGGACTCTGACTGAAACTCGGAGCGTAGTGCGAGAAACGGCAAAAGTGCCAAAAAATTTTGAGTTTCGGCATGACCTTGACCTTAGTGGCGTCGGTGACGTCATTTTGATGACGTAAGGGGTGATGACGTCATCAGCACGTCATTTCTGTGACGTCATGGGTGTGACGTCATCGAAATGACGTCATTGGTGATGACGTCATCGATGACGCAATCGATGACGTCATCGATGACGTCATCGGTGAGGTCATTGACCTCGATGACGTCATCCCTCAGGTGACCTTGAACTGGGCCAGCACCAACAATTTGACACTACTAGCGTTATATTACTTTTCTACCGATTTCGTAAGAAATTTCCTTGAAACTATGAGATTTCACTTTAGTGTGATTAATTGAGTTAGTCGTTATACACTCGTAGTATACTATCTGTATTCTGTTTAAAACCTTAGTTGGTGTGCCGCAGAAGTTATTGCGGCACACGAACTAAATATGTCTAAGGATACGGAGTTATAAACATAACCGGGTGAAGGTCGAACTTTTGAAAAGGAAAAAACAAAAAAGTCCAATGAAAAGTACACATAACACCCACAAAGTTTCCGTGGTGTTTCAACTAATGCTTCAAAAGAGAGCGTAAATCTTTGGCTAAATAATCCAGATATCTGTTGGCTTAAGTGATTTCTTCTCTTTCTCTGGACATTGTAGAGTATGGTCTGCGTAGAGTTCTGTGTATGTGAATAGAAAAATGCAGGAGGGATTTCCCGCATAAAGGAAAGCTTGATTCCTACGTATCTTGGTCTCCCCGAGGTCTTTCATAAAATTTCATGGTTTAGAATATGTCAGTGGTGGAACAGTTAAGTTGTTAACCCTGTAGCCCACTGATAATCATCTTCCAACTGTCTGTGTGTGGTCCACTTGTAAGAAGGAGAACTTCTTTACTCCCCTACACACACAGACACCTAATGATGTTCATACAGAGTCCTCAAATGGAACGTATATGACAGCCTGAATGATACAAAGATTTTGATTCGACAGTATGTGGTGTGAGTGTTTACAGTATTACAGTAATTCATCAATTGCTTTGCAATATCTAATGAAATATGAAGTACTGATTTAATGTTTTCACCATGGCCTTAGGGTAGGCTAACTCTTTTGTTTTGTTAAGTTTTTCATT
Organism: Neoaliturus tenellus; assembly: GCA_030545055.2. Taxonomy (NCBI): domain Eukaryota; kingdom Metazoa; phylum Arthropoda; class Insecta; order Hemiptera; family Cicadellidae; genus Neoaliturus; species Neoaliturus tenellus. The sequence continues at coordinate 113,808 of JAQYXR010000306.1, read as the reverse complement.
CTTATTAAGTAATAAATTGTTAAATGCACATGAACTAAGTTATTTGTTATGTTATTTATTATGCTGTAGCCATTGATATTTATAAGGTTTATATTTTATGGTTACATTGTCTGGAAACTATATTTTACTAGTTTTGATGGGTAACGATTAATATAGCGGTCAAATGATTTATAGTAAATGATAATATAGCGGTATAAATAAATCGTACAAATTCCAAAATAAAGTTTTTTACATAAACAAGACTTAAATTTATTTCCAAAACTTCTATAAATTGGAGTTTATTTATTTATGGAAAGAATTATTTCCAAGTAGCCTTTTTAAACTAAAAAATACATTTTAAGCAACAATTTACAGCTATTTAATAATATATTTACTTTTCTATAAACTGTTTGGCTCAAATAAATTACATTAAAAATGACAGCAATCAAGTAACAGTTTGATAAGTTTTAACGTTTTGACCAGTTGAGGTTAACAAAAATGTTTATTTGTTTTTCTAAAATAAGAAATTTATTTTTACATAAAAAGGTTACGAAAAAATATGTTAAAACTTGTAGTTTTAATCCCTTCGCATTGTACGTTATAAAATATTTATTTACATACAAAATAAGATCAAGCTGAAGTAGTAAATGTTAAGGCCGTTAATAAAGGAAAGCTAAATTAGAGAAAGAAGATAATAGCTTCAGTAAACAGTTTGGGGTAGTTTAATAGAACGTTGCGGACCACCGTAACAATTCGGTGGCGCTATACTGGTATTGTGGCTTACAATGAAGAGATACAGTGGATAAATTATTTATGACACAACAAAAACTATTGAAAGTATCAATATAATTAATTTACGAAGGAAGTTTTTTTTTATAAATGTAATCCGAAATATACTGGTATAATATATATATATATATATATATATATATATATATATATATATAATATATATATATATATATATATTAGTATATAGTAGTATATACATATTATTAAATTACTTTAAGTAATGGATTCATATAATTAAAAAATATAATAATTACTTATTTAAATTAAAAAATTCTCAGTACAAAAAATACATTTTAATGGGTTGAAAGCAAAATAAATGAATTAATTAATTTTAAGTACGGTTTTTATTAAGAGTTTATTTTAGTACAAAACTTATAAAAACAACACTACAACAAACTTACAAAAATACAAACTAGAAACAAAACTAGTAAAACGCAAATATTATTTTTTTGTTTTTTTGATCAAAGTCAATTAATTCTAATAATACAGTTCTAAATTACTCTTCAATTCGGTTATTTTACTTTCTTATATGAAAATTATTTTTAACTTATGGTTTATGTTATGACATTTTATCAATTTACTTTAACGTTGCATATCGAACTAGACCGGATATTGGTTACACAGATTTGATCCTCAGCTCCTGAGGGTAGTTTACTGTAAATATTTGCCGAAGGTAGGGATTAGTGTTAGTATATTGGTTATCCTGTAAATTAATGTATATTGCGTATTTAATTAACGAAAATCCAATGACTGTCAAGTGATTATTAATACATAGGAACATTAATACAGTCAAATTACTATAGGAACATTAATACAATCAAATTGTTATAAATATTAATTGAACATAAATTAATGTAATCATTTAACAATGCCCCCATTGGGAAGGGCCCCGCCTGGTGGCTACACAGACTTTTGGTGCATTTTCGATGGACTTGGTCTGCCAAAAGGTCTTGGAGGATGAGGGATGCTGGGATTATTTTTCACAGTGCGTACAAATATCCTCTTTAGAAAAAAGACGGCTCAGACCCCCTGACCGTGTGAGTGGTCAAGGTTTGAGCCCAACTGACATGCAATAGCCTGATGTAATGTGACAAACAATTACATGCTAGATTCCGAAAGAGCAGATGCGGTTTATTTTGTATACCCGTTTTTTTTCGTGGAGTCCCACACTAAAGGCTGGCCACCGTGTGCGAAATACATTTTTCCTACCTCTCTCTCTCTAATAATAATAATAAATAAGTTATAAAGATTTTTTAAGAAACAATTGTTAAACTGTGGGGTTGGATTTAAATCTCATGGTTAAAAAAATTCTAGAAATCGATATTGTAGGATCGCCTTTTCTCTTCCACATTGTAATGTTAAACAATCTTCAATGTTAAGATACACAATTTAATTGTAAATGTTTAGTTTACTTGCTATGAGTGTTGTTAAATAAACAAACTATTTAACAACAAGATGATAGACAAAATAAGAGAAAAAAATTTAACGATAAATAGATACGTAATCATTTAATACTTAATTAAATAACCCCATATATAATAATGTAATTATATTGATAGTACGTTTTTTGTATAATTTTGAAAACACTATTAGTTTTAATAATAATAAATATCCTATACATTTTAATGGAGGAAGATCATAAATTACCTTAGAGTTCCACTAACCTGAAAGGTCTGCCCTATTTTGTTTTTTATGCAGGTGAACAACCAGCTTAGAGTGACTTCCAAAGCACAATGATGGCCGAAGGATATTTTTGTCCTGAAGCCAGGAGTTGAACCCAAACCACTGGGTGATAACCCAGAGCTCTACCAATGAGCTACAACTATTACTGAACAGCACATAGTAAATATAAAACCAACTTAATGCATAAGCTATCAAACGTAGTGTACTAATTTATACAAATTGTATTGTACAAACACACAAAATTTTCAATAGTAGTTTGTCTCATATATTTCATTTGTACAACTTTAAAAGTACTTACAGTTACTACCAGTTAAACAGTATTTTACTACTATCTATATTGAAGTCAAAATAATTTATTTGCTTTTTGTATTATGTTTTAAATCAAATACATTAGTATCGGATAGCCTTTCACATTGAGGATAAAGTACCAGGGGACCGAGTTTAAGCTCGGTAAAATTATTACTTTCGTTCTCATGCAAAGCATTTTAAAGACGAGCTCGTTCGCTTCGCTCACTCGCCAGGCCGAAGGGTGCTGCACTTTGGTATCATTTTCCTTAAAGATGTAACACATTGGTTTATATCTACAGTTATCAGCTGATTTTTGTTCAATTGAAAAAAATCTCCATAAGGATAACATGGAAAATTTGAAGGACTCTAGCGCGAAAACCGGATTTTTCCCATACATGGAACCAGCTCCAATCGATTTCTGGTGGCCAAAACCCCCATATTCAATAAAAAATCAAAAATCCTTGGAGCGAAAAAAAGTTTGCCCGGACAAACGGAGCTTGTTTTAGAGTATAAGATAATGTGGATTACGTGAAATAAACCTTACATAAAAAAATACGTAAACATGAATTAGTAAATATAATATATTAGTACACTATTATTAGCATATTAGTATAATATTTTAAAACTTATCAAGTTTTGTATCAGAAACTCTTTCACTACTTTATGTAACCAGTTCTCTCAAGAAATTGAATCCTTCATCCTTTGGTGGATTGGTGTAGTTCAATATGGTCTACAAAACCACTCAGGGTCTATTTCATAATGCATTGGATTATAATTTACTTAAGGTTTGTGTATTAAAGCAAGTAGGCTACTATATTTCTTACATTGGGTTAGTTGAAATTCTACGAGGCTTTTAAAAGTAAGTTTGTTAGTCAAATTAAACCTTAAACCGAGTGAGTTATCAAACGTATTGATAGGAAATATGTGACAGGTCTCGTTACACCTTTCATCTGTTTGTTAAGCAACACAAAATCATTGCACATTTTACAGGTAAACAAACGACTTGGATTTACATTTAGATTGGCTGTAAATGAAATACAGACGAGCTTGTTTACAGCGTATTTGAAATGTAATGTCTAAATGCCTGATCACGGAAGTAATGCTGTAGCCTGAAGGATAAACAAAGACTAATAGCACTTAAAACAGACCTATAGAATTATATGGATATAGCGTAAGTCATTCTATTAAAGAGTTGAAAAATTTATTGATTTGGACCTCAGAAATTAATATTTGAAACGTCCACCATTTTAGACAGTTTAAGAAATCCTATTGAAATTTTATAATAAATTATTTGTTGGGAACATTTACTTTATCGTTTTAAAGTTAACCTCTTTGGACAAAAAATCGTACAGAAGGATTGATGTAAAACTGAGTAATTACTACGAATTATACAATAAATTTAATTTGTTTAAACTAGAGAAATCACCTCGCCGAATCCCGGAAGAGTTTCCAAACACTCTGAATATTACGTTTTGAGTTTGCAAATCATTAAATAAGACAGCTTGTCTTTTAAAGCTTCATTAATAGCATAAAACAATTCTAGCAGTATGTTCATAAATTTATTTATATTGTGTAAACAAAATAAGCATGCACAAAGTTACTATATCATCTTCTTTATTTGATTACATGCTAGCAACTAAATTCCAGTAGTTTCCAATATAACCTTATATGGGGACTATATCATCTTCATTATTTGATGACATGCTGACAAAAATTCTAGTAGTCTTTCCAATATAATATGGGATGGAATTCACAAACCTTCCTCAAACCTTCCTCACCCCTAACCTTCCTTTAAACTCCTTCAAGTAGTTGGTGTAGGAAGGTTTGAGAAAGGTTGGAGGCCGGTTGGAACAGCTGTTTGTAATTAAAACATGGTAAAGTTGAATTATTGTGAGGTTATGTTGTGTCTTAATCCAACAAGCGTTGAATTACTCCCAAATATGTCTTATCGTAATAATAATAATAAAACCAATACTACAATTTCGTGAAACTAGTGGAAGTACATTATTATATTAGTGAATTTTTAATATATATATAAGTATACAAAACTACTTTAACATACATATATTGTTCGTAAATTAAAATATTATGTACATTTTAAATAATTTTTTTATTAGACCTATAGATGTTTTGTATAATGATCCTACAAAAAACAAAGTCACTTCAAGGAAGGTTAAATCAAATACGGTATGACAACCTGATCGCTTGAGGTCAGCTAAAAACTGTAACTCAGGAAAAATGACTATCTATAAGGTTCATGAACACAGACATAAAATTCACAAAAAAACGAAATACCTTTTTTTTAATTTAAGTTAATTCAGAACGCTGTGCATTGACGTATAAATGTGGCACCCAAAGAAGGTTTAACAGTGTGAAAATATTTTACTTTAAGAAAACGTATAGTCGTTTTTAATCTTTTCTTCTCTTTGTTTTAGTTAATGTAAAACATTTCATCATATTTAAGTTCTGTATATTTAAATTCCGTAGGCCTGCTAACGTTTTAGTCAATTATATTTTACTGCATATCTTTATCAATTCGCCATGCATGAATGTAAAAATCTGTGTTTAGTAAACGAATCAAAATATAGATTTATTATTAAAGATACCAAGGAATTAATATGCTCCTATAAATCTTGCATGAACATCCACAAAAGCTCTACAGTTAATAAAAGAACAAATGGTTGTTGAATAAAAACAACCTTGAACAAAACTCTCCTCCGAATGAATCCATGCACAAGTCCTTTACATTCGTGAAAGGAACAATGTAGTCTTACTCTTAGTTTCTACATAGCAGCTTCTAGTTACTCTTCATTTCATTTGTAAACAAATATTGCATTTTCAATTAATTACTACTTTGCAAACATGTGGCATTTAGGTCATTCTACAAACTGTCTTATATTTCGCCAAAAACATTTGTTCATTTTCTATTTTTATTTTTTACGAGTATTAGAATAAAATATAGTTAAATTTTGGAATTTTGAATATAACGTGTCAATAGAAATGTTTCAAATGGTGTAGTAGCATTGACGATACACTAACGCTCCTTTCACACATCACGTGTTTAGCCGTGCGGGAAAAAACCGCACGATTTAAAAACCGTCCAAAACTCCGTACAAGTAATTGTCAGCTGGTTAAAAACCGTAAACGTGCCTGTGTGAAAGGTCTCATAAGATTCTATTGGAATGTACGCCGTACGATTTTTAATCGTACGGGCAAAACCGTGATGTGTGAAAGGGGCGTAACGTGAATAGGCCTCTCATCCAATGCATTTAGTTTAAGGTTAAAATTTGGAAGTTTCGTGTACGCGGCGGCAGAGTCGCTGCCATCGATGTTGTTATTATTCAGCTTGATCTACAGTGTTGCAAAAACACTTGACCAAAACATAAACATAATTCTCAGTTATAAAATGTTACATCCTTTGTTGAGAAGAGTGGTAATACTGATTTATCTATCATATGTCACTTTTACTTCATGTACGCTGCATAAGATAGCTCCACCGTCAATATAGGTTTCAAACACGCCTATGCTATGAGAAGTCTATTCACGTTAGTGTATATAATCAAAGGTAGTAGTGTATTACTATCAATATAAAACAAATAGGATTTGAGTATTTTGTTTTGTTACAGTGGTACTCCACTCTGTAAGGAAGGCTAGAATAAGGTTTGAGAATTTAATTTTATTAGTTGAGGCCGGTTTAAGGAAGGTTGGATTGTGGTTGGAGGATGGTTGGAGGCCGATTACAGGTAAGGGAGGTTTGAGGGCGGTTTGTGAATTCCATCCATAGATTTTTGTTCATGACAACGATTTAATAATTAAAAGCTAAACATTCTCACTTTGCTAGTGAACTCTTAGCGGTAAACACGTTTTTCGATACATTATTACTAACTTTATTTATATTGTCATTTTAAAGAAAAATTTCATATAAGAGTAGCAAAAAAATATTCAATTAACTAACAGACACTGTCTTCAATCTCACATCGGACCACATTGAAAGAAACAGAAATGAAAGAAATGAAGAGAGAGATCCAGCGAGCCCCGAGGGACCTTCTGTCGGAATGAGTACAGTACAGCGCTGGACCACATATCTGCGCCTCTGAGGTCCGTTGTGGAAAACATCTTTAAACAAACAAGAGGAGTAGTGCGTGTTGTTCAGTGCTACGCCAATCAAAATACATACGTTTGTCAAGTAATAAAGTGTAGTAAATTTTGTTTTTTTTTTATATGCAAAACATGTTTTGATAGTATATTTAAAGTTTTTTATTATTTATTTGGTATATTTTATTGTACCCTACATTGGGGTTTGACATTCTTAATGAGTGTAATTGATTTTACGTATTTCATTTCACACATGAAAATCTAACTTTTTTTTATTATAAAAACATTTAGTAACGTATTTTGACCAAACATTTAAAAAGAATTTAAGTTTATGATAAATAACAAATCAGTTGTAAATGTATCACTAACGCATGTGGCGTTATCTATTTGTGTCAGAGACAGAAGAGATGTTTGTTTTGTTTCGCTGCACAATTGAGCATATTTATTCCTTAATCAAACAAAATTTTAAGTTTCTCCAGAATGTTTATTAAGTAACACATAATTTTACGGTCTTTTACTTTAGACAATAATTTTTAAAAATTTACGATGCAATAAATTTGATCTAATATACTTTATTGAAGAAAATGTTTAAAATAAAAAAGGTCCTGCCTAGTCAGATGATATTAAATATTTGTCTGGTTTTATATTCGTTAATTTATTCTTCACCTGATTAAAATAAATACTAATTGCCAATTGCGTGAGTTAAACTTTTGCCCAACTTGTGCCCATTTGTGACGTGAATAATTTTAGTTGGAATTTCCATCTAATCCCAAACACGATGTCTAATTTTAAATTCACTGCCGCATGTATATTAATTTAAACATTCAAAATAATAATCACATTTCAGCAGATTCAAGTGATTAAAGCCTCACTTACAGTTATTTCTAATGTTAAAGGTCAAATCTCTTTCTGTTAAAATTACATAACTACATTCTTCGCAATTTCACAATAGCTTTGACAGCTTTTCAATTTCCGCTTGTCCACAATGTTTTATCTTTGCTATAAAACCTTAGTTAGCAGCTTGTCTAACAAGATAGCTCTGCTCACCTCGACGACCAATAAAATCATGATTCTCAAACGGAAAGGAAACAGTTAATCTCAGTTCTTGTTAGTCGAGAAATCAGGTGACTTTTTTTAACTAGACAATAACACTCGAAATCTTTCCAAACTTAAGGAATCAGCAGATGATTGACAAACTCTAAATCTCTCAATCGTATTTTCATCATACCATTGCGATAAACGTTGTTTTCGGAACGGTCGGCGCTGTGATCGAAACTAGTTGATTCCCGGTGGGTTGGATAATCGTGTTGGTAAACAAAGTTTTCGGGACTAGACCGCGAAACAGTGGTTTTCGGGACACTAAACAAGTTAATTTATTTTTATTAACAGCTGTAAATAGTTCAAATACAAGATAAACAAATAACAACGTAAGAGGGGGTATATAGGTTAAAATTTATTAATTTTTATCCAAACTGTAAATTTATTAAAGGTGATATGATGAAAAGTACTGTTCGTAACTCGTCCGAAACTAACACTTTCCGGACTAGTGACGAAATATACTATTCTGTAGCTCTTCTTATTGGAACAATCAATAATTTTTTAATTAAAAAATTACTTTCCAATAAATGGAATTTTTACTGTGGTAAGGCCTTTCGAATTCAAGGAATGCATCCTCAGACCATAACATGTTCAAAATGTTATGGTTTGAAGATGCATTCCTTGAATGCGAAAGGCTTTAAAACGATAAAGATTGTATTTATTGGAATGTGAGCTTTTCATTTAAAATGTATTTAACTCTAAATGGCCTATTTTTACAAACCAAACATTGATGTAATTTTTTGAGATTTTTAACCCTAAATTTGTTATAAGAAACACCCAAATAGACATTTCTTTATGTAATATTGAGATATATATATATATATATATATATATATATATATATATATATATATATATATATATATATATATATTTAAAGAATTAAACCCATTTTTGTGTGCAATATTTCGATATATAATCTTTATCAAGCACAGTGGTGTATGATAGTGTAAAAATAAACATAAACAATGAACAGCTGAAAGATGAAACACACATTTGGCACAAGGACTTATATATATATATATATATAAGCTATAATGGTGAATTCTTTTTCTTAGTTTATATAAATTTCGATGATTGAAAACAGTTAAGGCAAATTTAAGTCAAAGTTCTTTAATCTATGATATGGTTTTTTGTTTGTACTACATAATATAAACGTTTAATTGAGTTTAAAAAAATCTAGTGATTGAAACACCGGCTATGAAGAGAATATCCGAGAATGATTTTAACAGGGTGGAGTTATACAGAGAGGTGAGAGGGTGAAATATGGATGTTTGCAGGCATTTCAGTCCATCGCTTACATTACTCAGCTACAACGGGGGTTAACTACATGATTTTTACCTTTGAAGAACCACAAAATCAATGTAGTGTAGTGTTAGTGTGTAAAAATTGATGTAGTGTTATTAAACAACAAGAATAATTTGTTATTAATTGATGAGTCTTTTGCAACCTATAATGTTAATACAGTATTTCAATAATCTATAATATGCATAAGTAAATGCATTAGAATACGTACATAGGAAAAGAGTATAAAATTAGTTAATCGCTCCTACGTAGTAATACATATTTTTGTATTTAGACAGGGTGACGTATAGGTTTTTTGCATATCTTTTTGCCACATTGGAAATAATTTCATTGATGAGTAAATATTAATTTTTATCCGCGAAACGTCCTTAATATATAACTTTAGCACATTTTCAATCTTGAGTATTTTTATTTTATTTTTTTTATTTTAAGGAATGGTTCGGTGATATTTTCAAATAAAGATTGTCCAGTTCTATTCTTATGGGACTAAAAAGCTCCCATCTAAAACGGGACTAAAAAGTTCAAATTGTTTGATTTGGTTTCCATATAGGAAATAAGGTGGACTTTAAAAAAATACTTAAATCGCCAAAAATTCAGAACCAAAAGTTCATTTAACCTTTTACAATATCACTTACTGTTTTTAAGTAAAACAACTGGCACATTTATATTAATCATCCTGTATCAGGCCAATAAGATTCCTGTTTAACTTAATGGTATTAATAATATAATAAAATGGATAATTAGTTGATAAGTAGTACTTAGTGTTTTTTCATATATTATATTTTGGGTGTATGTACAACAGTGGCATTTTTTAACGTTTTGACGGGGAACGGTCCAAACCCCAGTCTTGTTATTATCTAATATCGACCTGTTGTTAGAAAACACCATTAATTAATAGCCCAATGACAAATGGCAACTGGGTCCGGAATCGAACCTTCAAAAAGATTCTCGATTCGAACCTACTAATTTTTCTCAGGTTCGAACCGGCAACCTTTGGATTCTAAGACGAGCACTATAACCACTCAGCTACCCAGCCAGTATTGGGGGATTGGTAGTTTTGCATAAAAAAGAAAATAATAAGAACATTGAAATACTTGGTTAGTTTTTCACTTTTCTTCATGCTTAGAATTTCAAACTCATTTAGAAAACCCGAAAGTTTGTTTTAATGTAAAAAAGTAAATGTTTATACTATAATGTTTAAATTTTATAAGTAACCTTTAAATAGGTTGATGTAACAAGTATTAAGCCGCACAACAAGTGTACTCAAAGTAATTCTGTTTTGAAAAACAACGTTGAACAAGTTTTGAACAAATCCAGGTAATATTGGAAAATACGCATGTTGATTCTATATATTCGTCTAAGATAATGTACAAACATAAACTAACATTGCACAAAGGTCAGCCAGTATTTTACGATTCACAACATGATACAGCAAAGGACAATGTAAGCATGACACATGAGGGGTTTCGTTTCATAAGAAGATTATTGAAGCCATTGCGGCAAAATGTGCTGTTGCCTCAGTTGTAAATAAAAATTTTGATTTATATCTTTGTTCATAAAATTGTCATTTTTTTAAATTTTCTAAATTAAAATGGTATTGTTGTTTTTTTTGTAAACAAGTTTTGCTATTGTTCTATTTTATCACAACCTTTATATCGTACAGTTTAATTTATTAGTCATTTCTCAATAGCAAAATATATATATATATTGTTCTAATAAAACAATAAAAATTTTTAAATTTTAACTAATGGATACAAATTGCAGGATTTGTCCTTTTAACGTCTTTTAACTAGATATTGGGTGTATATCGAGTTATTTTTAGATACATTTTGAAAGTAAATATGTAATAATATAATAAAAAGATAGGCCATAACAAATATTATTTCATTTTTCCTTTCAAAGGGACAAGACCGGATTATCTTTTCAACTAACAAAACTGATTAACGGTGTCAATGCAGATCTTATATCTTCAATGATTCTACTTTTTTATATATATAATCAAGGTTTAGCTCCACTGCCTGGATTATTGCATTTTATTTTATTTAAACATTTTTTTTATTAATAAGAACTACACACTATAGTTTGGCATTTTTAATGCTAAAATGGATGATTTAATTTTCTGTATTAATTAAAATTACCATTTTCTTTTTTTTATTATTTACTATACATATATTTTGTAAATTATGCAGCAAATTCTTTTTTTAATCATACCATTGCGATAAACGTTGTTTTCGGAACGGTCAGCTGTGATCGAAACTATAGTTGATTCCTGGTGGGTTAGATAAACGTGTTGGTAAACAAAGTTTTTGGGACTAGACCGCGAAACAGTGGTTTTCGGGACTAGGCCGGAAAAAAAAACTTCCAATGTTTGACACCACTAGCGCTGCTATTCTGCTTATAGTAACTTAAACCTCGTTGACTCCAATATATAAATGTCAAACAGCGGATTGTTTATGGAGACATAATAAAATTAACTAATAATAAACACTAATGTTAAGTTAATGATAACAACGTAGAAGGGGGTATATAGGTTAAAATTTATTAATTTTTATCCACACTGTAAATTTATTAAAGGTGGTATGATGAAAAGTACTGTTCGTAACTCGTCCGAAAGTTGTATATCGGTGCTCGATCGAATTCAAGTACTCGGCTTCGCCTCGTACTTGAAACTCGGTCTTGCACCGATAACGACCACTTTCCGGACTAGTGATGAAATATACTATTTCGAGTTTTGTACCAAACGTATCTTGAATGTTCTAATATGATGTTATTCTTTATTTAAAAAGTAGAAGATACTAACTGGACACTACAGTTATAATAAATAGATGCTGGATTGGTCAAATAACGTCGAGATTATATTTTACATGTCTAATTATAATATCACCTGGAAGTATTTCAGTTTTTGTAAAGTTAAAACATCCGGAATAACAATTAAAAAATGTTGACTCCTAATGGGCCACATAGTGTTAATCAAAGGATTTGAAGCTGACGGAAAGCGAACAGAAATCCAATAAAATATTTTTGATGTTCATTACTTATCATGTCTTTTTTATTTGATCCATATTATTATATTTTTAACTTTTTACTTAATGTTGTAAACTGATTAATAAATAAACATATCTTTAGAATATCCTATATTTTTGTGATTAATGTAAATCTAAAACACATATGTTTCTTTGAGATAAAAGGAATATACATGAGTACAAGACTATTCACCAAGTATTGAAAGCTCACAATGGACTCAGCGAAGCTCTTCACTTTTGCCAGACAAGCATAACGTTTATTCAAGAATCTGCTCCCTTATATTCCGTTGTATTCTTTGTTCCGTATTTAAAAATACCCTATAGGGCCAAAATCAATGAACGGATTAGAAAAAAGAATACATAAACCAAGCAATAATGGTTTTTATCGTATTTATATGACCTATTTTCCAACTGTACTTTGAATTGAAAATTCATTGTTCGGTTCTTTTATGAAGTAAGTTACAAGTAAAACTAATCAAAGTTCAATCAAGGTCACGTTCAAGGGTCAATCAAGGTTCAAAGTTATCAATTTTAGACAATTGTAGCTTGATATTGATTAAAAATCTATTTAAAACATCAAAAAGCGAATCAAGTAGATTAAACATTCGATTTAATTTAAATCTGTCTCAAATTTATAGGACTTAAATTCACTAAACGGTAGCTGATGAAGCTCTGCACGATGAGTTTTTGACCTCCTAGATCCTTGATATTGACATTCTCTAGCGGCTGCCATTGAGAACAGGTGCACATGCTATTAATGTAGTCAATGTATAGCTTCTAGGCCTACATTCCGCGGCAAAATGTCTCGCTCACGATCATCAACCTGAATCTTTTGTCACACGTGCTGAAATGCAGAAGGGATTCTTTGGCGACAGTTTTTTACACTGAATACTCGTTTCTCGCCCCCTGAAAGGTTGTGTAACATTGCGAAACGTATTCAGGTAATTCCTGAAACGGCCGCTTGACTGCACAGGATAAATAATCGCTCTATAACTTAATCCCATTCTAAATGTTTTCATTATTATGGATAAAAATAAAATAATAATCGTATGGCTTTTAGTGGAGAAAGATCAGCAATTAACTGATAGTTCTCCTCGCCTGAAATGCCTGCACTTTTTTGTTTCCTATGCAGGTGGACCATAACGTGACTTCCGAACCACGGGAGGGGCCGAACGATCTTTTTGTCCCCGGGCCGGGAGTTGAACCCGGGCCCGCTGGGTGATAACCCAGTGCTCAACCACTGAGCTACGGCCGCTGTCTATGGATAAAAGATTAAATTTTACAAATAAATTTAAGCTAACACGGATATTTTTAAGTTATAACTGAAAGTCTATACTAAGGACGATTAACCGACAAGGAGTGAGAAGAAACTTTTAAATTTAAACATAATTTAATATCCACATCGAAAGTTCATCCTTACCTGAAAAAAGATAAACGAACCGGATGCACATGACAGGCGATCAAGCCTTGCGCAGAAATTGTACTATTAAATATTTTTAAATGCAATAAAAACTTCTCACCCATTCAGCCTTTTCAGATCGGGCTCCTATATATTGTTCTAATTAAAAGGCGTTAAAACTTATACAAGTATGACTTTTCTCAAAGATTATCTCATAGAGACAGCTGATATTATTAATTAGCTGTTTTATTAAAGTAAATAGTTAAAAATATTTCTGTAAAAAATAGTTGTAAAAAATTGAATAATTGAAAATATTAAAATATTTGCCTCCTAACTTGGTGGCACCCCTAAACAAGGTGATTGATTCTTTCTACTTGAAAACCGAGATTGATATTTAAAAGTTAAATGTTACCTCAGTGGACTTTTGGTTTTGCTCTTTATAATGATTTCAATTTTGTTTAAAGTCTGCCAATGCTTTCAATATGGTAAGCAACTAAAAATTGTTAATACAAACCCAATTCTATTGAATTTTTAATATTTTACAAGCGATTTTAAGACTTTTTAGTACTTTGATATGTTTTATTCAAAACTAACGGTCAATGAGCTATAGGCAATTGAAGTTTAATTTTATTCCGTAAGCATAACATGGGGCATTTAAGCCTACATAACTGAAGCCATCCCCTAAAATAAAAAAAGACACTAGGATAAAAAGGTCTTAAAATGACGTTTTAAGAACATATCACAAATAAAACTAATATTTACAAAAAAAATAATAATCTATTTTTTACAATTATTTTTTATTTCGGCCATATTCGAAATAAGTTCATTTATTCATAAATGTTAATTTTTTATTTGTGAAATGTTCTTAAAACATTATATTACGACCTTTTTTCTAAGGAATATTTTATTTTAGGAAATAGTTTAAAATATATAAGGAGTTAAAGTTTTGCCCTATGTTAATCTTATGGGACTAAAAATGAACTCCAATTGCCTGTACCTCCCGAACCGTTAAGTCTAGACAAAAATGTTAAAGAACTAAAAAGTCTTACAAAATTAAATAACATTAAAATTTTAAGTTTGTACTTAAAGTTTTTAGTTGGTCACTAAATTGGGAAATGGCGGATTAAAAAGAAAATTTTAATCATCACAAAATGTAAAACCGAAAGTTTACTGGGGTTAATATTTAAATCTTTTTAATATCACTTTCAGTTTTTAAGTAAAACATCTGGCACACTTATATCGATCACCCTGTATAATACAAAGTTGTAAAATAAAAACAGGAAAACTTGCTCATGCCTTTTTTAAAGAATAATTTCTTCATTTAATGAGCAAGTACGTATTTTTCGTAACATATAAATATGTTGTGATAATGTTAATGTTTTCCCTGTAAAAATGTTATGCGCAACATCATTCATTTTAAATATATTTTAAAAAGTTATCGGTAAAATAAACAACAAAAAAAGCTTCAAATAATAGGCATACAATAAAAAGTTATTTACAAAGTATTAAGAAAAAATTGTCACTTTCCTTTCTACTTTATAAAATTGAAATTCTTATAATCTTTGAATGCAAAATATAATATTCAGTCCTTTTCACTGGGAATGAAAGAGCAATGGAAGAACATCTCAAACCCAATTAAGAATCTTTTTAAATAGAATATTGAGGAGAGTGAACGACTTGAGTAGCATTCACATTCTGTCAGTCGTATGAAATTCAATCTTTTAATGTACGAAAGTGTTGTTTTCAAATGATTAATAATTAAATAATAATTATATTAACACCACCCGTTAAATATATGATTTAATACTGTATATTAAGGGGATTCGCTACTGAAAAGGGTGATTTATTTTAAATCATAAGGAAAGTGGACTAACTATTTTTTTTCATGCAGAGTATGAGGTAAAAAAAAAATAGAAAAATATTCGGTTTACTTTTAAATATAAATTATATGTGGGAAAAAAATAAAATAGAGGTTTTTCGGTCAATTTGTAAGGGTTTTTAAAAATCGATATTCTGAAGAGAGTTCTTTATGGATTTCATAACTTTGGTGTTTTTTTAAAGACAATTGCCTAAACTTCATATTTAGGTAGATTCATAGTAATATCTCCGATGCTTTTTTTGCGATGACATATTAACTTAAATTTTTATTACTACAAAAAAAATTATTTAAAAAAAAATTATTTTTAGCACCTGATAAACTTAGATATCTAATTCTACCTAAATATTTGCCTAATGTTGTCTAGAATAAGTAGTAAAAATTTCATCAATGTACCTCTAATGGTTCTCAAGATATATCAAATTTTGTCTTGAAAACAGCGTTTGAATAAAAAGCTGTAGGCCTACTGAAGTCAATGCTATAAATGAACAGTTTTTTGGCCAAAAACTTTTTTTATTGTTACATTATCTTATTAACTAAAAAAATAAGTAAATTACCATCAAGCCTACTTCAAAAAAATATTTAAAAATATATAAGTCTTAGGCTTATGACGAATTTAGTCCATCTTCGGAAAGTTTGAATTACTCACTGTTTTTTAAATTTCTCCTGCACCATTTGTTTTACCCTCTTCTTCTATCTTCTTTACTCTACCCATATTTAGTTTTTTAGCTTACAAAATAATCACTATGACAACACAAAAAACAAACAGCAGACCAACTCATTTCAGTTTTTTTTTTTTTTTTTAATTCTTTTTTTGCCAAAAAGGCTTGGCTTCGGAATACTTCCACGCAGCCGATATAACTCTTTTATCTTTATTTTCACTGAGTTCTTCTGTGGTTGTCTTAGGTAGGGTGGGTAGTTGCACACATAGATCTGAAACATAGGTTTAGTTTTGTTAGTTCACACGAACATTTATGTGTATGTCTTTTATTGTTTAATGTAGTTAGTTATGTACACAATTTGAAAGTAGGATGTACTAAAGGTTAGGAGATTGATAGGACATGAGGTTGGGTTCATTTCAGTTTGTTGACATTGAGCAGCTGATCATCTGACTCCAGTTTATGCCATTTGTTTTTTGTGTGTAATTTTCAAAGAGTATAAAAGTAAGTAAAATTGTCAAAGAGTGATTTATTTGAAGCTTTTATTGTTCTGACTATTGGTAAATACGGGAATTTATTTATATATAAAACCTAAGCTGAAATGTAACGTAATAATTGCGATGACATGAAATCGTGAAATTTCGCTAGCGTGCAGTAACGCATAATTTATATATATTTTTTCATGGAAATGACATTCAGACATGACTTATATTATATTTTTTGGATGTAATAAGGTCCAAACTACAAAAAAATGACAAAATAAAAATTTTGAATTTTTCATGATTTTTATCCATTTTCAGTAGCGAATCCCCTTAATAACAGAAAACTATTTATCCTTAACTATTTATCCTATTTATCCTTATTAACAGAAAAAATTTATTCATTAAACAAAAATTAATTTTTTTTGTTTTAAAGTAAATTTTATACTTTGTTACATAATTATGTGAATTTATTTTTTTTTAACTTTTTTATTTAAACTGCCTTCATTTTATACACACAAGGGATATTATTTACCGAAATATGACCTAAAATGTAAGATATTTTAACCCCAAAACAAAGATAAAAATCAATTCATTCAAACAACACACGTTAAAAACTAAACAAATTCGAACAGACCGACGAAAAATAAGCAGGATAGGACTTTACTTAATAAATGTGTGTGTGTTTTTTTTTTTTTTTTTTTTTTTTTTTTTTTTTTTTTTTACTTATTTTACAGGGTGATTGATATGTGTACCAGCTGTTTTACTTGAAACCCGTGAGAAATATCGAAAAAGTCAACGGTTACAATAGTAGCCTTTTGGCTCTAACTTTTATGGACATTTCAATTTTTAAAAATTTTTGACCAATATAGCGGTCAAATTAAATCTTTTAAATATGAACTCCCTACATACATAGTTTTAGGACTATTTTAATTCTTTGAAAATGTTCTCTAAAACTTACAGTTAAGAAGATCATACCCAAAAACACAAAGTGTTGAGGGGTTGCCAAGTCCTAAAAATGTATGATATCAAAATTTCTTCCAAGTCAATGCCATTGGTTTAGAATAGCTACTCGACAAATTGATTTGATCTTTTAATGCTTGGTAAACATTCTGTAAAACATAATTATTTTATTTCGGGACCATACTTTGCCAGCAGATGTACGTTTTTTATCATTGAACCAAATGTAAATTCAATATTTTCCCATTATAATCTAATATATCCCCATTCGTAGAAGGTCTAACTTTGTTTATACATCTGCTGGCCAAGTACGGTCCCGAAATAAAATAATTATGTTTTACAGAATGTTTACCAAGCATTAAAAGATCAAACCAATTTGTCGAGTAGCTATTCTAAACCAATGGCATTGACTTGGAAGAAATTTTGATATCATACATTTTTAGGACTTGGCAACCCCTCAACACTTTGTGTTTTTGGGTATGATATCATTATTTTTTATCATATTTGGGTTTTAACAATACAATTTTTAAGTAGGAATATAGTTTTAATTAAAAGTTTTAAAGTTTAACACAACACTATGTATTCGTTTATCTCATTTTTACACAGGAGGTAAAAATGTGTGAGGAACATTGCAGTTGTTTATAGGATCGAATTTAGCTATTTAACTGCATTGAGAGATTAAAATACTTATGTATACCATGCTGACAATGATTTGTAACGGAAGTGACAGGAGTTATTAATTTTAAGGTCTCTTTAGTTTTGGTTACCCGCCTCCGAATTCCTTTTTACGATTAGGATATATAGGAATAAAACAAAATGTTTTTAAAGGCATATAAGTTTGTGCAGTATTAATGTATTGGCATACCAAGTTTTATTGCTTCATCTGTAGTGTTCAAACTACATAGAACTATCTTTGAGTAAAGACAACCTAAGAATAACTGAAAGTAAGCGTCACGAAAATGCGAGCATGGATTTAAAACAGTGTTGCCGATTTGTGCCAACCTATCCTGTGCTGTACTGTTGGCATCTGTTATCAATTACTTCAATAATAGGAAAACATAAAAACAAAACAAAACCAACGTCATCGCTAGGTAAGACTAATGCAAATCAGCTTCCAGCTGTTTAAATTTCCGAGCTCGTAATTTCGTGGCGCCTAGTATACTACTCGTGCATAATGTCTGCTGTCTTTGTGTTCTGGATACGAAGAGGTTTAAGACGAAAGTCAAGCTATATTGTTTTAATATTTCACAGCTGATTAAAAGAAGGGCTGAAACAATGATGATACGGATATGATTTTTATTGTAACAGTTCCATTATACTACCCTATTTTGAATATTATGTACGGTAATATGGATCTGTGTAAAGCAATTTATAAATGTGAGCTGATGAAATAAATGAATATGATAGCAGTGTTTTGGGTTGGCTTCTTTTGAAACGAATTTAAATAGTATTGCCAAACGCCTGCTTTGTTTACCTATTAAATTTACAAAGTGTAATCAAAGTGCTTTTTGAAAAACTCATATTTGTTTCATTTTGCGATATTTAAATCTAATAAACTTGATCTTTGTACACAAAGGTACGCACTACGTCGAGATAGAAAACTACGTGCAAGCTACATGGTATTCCTATTAGTGGTAAAGGCACTAAAGTATTTTTAGAGTAGCCCTGTCTAAAAATTTAACAAATGTTTGTTGTGCATAGGAAACTATTTTTCTAACAGTTTGTGCTTAGGCTACTTTTGAACGCACATATTTTATTTCACTGAGTGTTTTTGAGGTAAGCTCAACGGTTTTACGAGTCCAACCTCAACCGATGAAAAACAAGGATTAGTTACAGCTTTGTTTTGCTAATTTAGTAAGTGAAAATTTACCGTATTCAGCTACATGTCTAGAAACGCGCCGTCTGTTTCGTTAGGTGGGACTTGGCGGTGAGACATACGACCGACCGTGCCACTGGATTTCAGAAAAATCATAAGAATTATTATAATTAAAAGAACTATTATAATTATTAAACTGGCTTATTAAAAGCTAATAGAGTCAACTTGGCCAAATTAATCAATCAACGAATGTCACCTGATCAAATTAAATAAATGTGATAACAGATGTTTTTGCTCTTCTAAATTGTAATATTGAACGTCTTCTGTTTTGTTTACCTTTAAAAAATTACGAAATGTAAACAATATTGTTTTATAAAACTCATATTTTATGTATTTTGTTATATTTAAAGTGAATTAACTTTAATTTTGTATACAAAGGTTTGCACTACGTACATATACGAAGATTCCTACAAAGTTTCGTGTGATTCCCATCAGTGATAAAGGCTGTAGCCTTGTCTAAAAATGCTTTTTGTGCGTAGGAAACTACATTTCTTCATTTCTAACTTTTTTAGGCTACTTTTGAACGCATATATTTTATTTCACTGAGGGTTTTTAAAGTAAGTTTGGTGATTTTTAGTGCTTATTGGCCCAGTTAAACGGATTGAAAACGATTTCCGAATTAATTGTGGCCTATTTGTACTCTTTTGAGAAGTGAAAATTGGCCGTATTCTGCTTCGTGTCTATATAGGCACGCGTCGTCTGCTTGGTTTGGGTGGGACTTGGCGACGTGACACGACCGTGCCACTGGATAGAGGCAGTTGAAGTTAATTTTTAGTCCCATACGAATAACAGTGTTGCAAACTTCAATTATCTATAACTCCGAAACAATTGAGTTAAATAAAAAAAGTCGCAATAAACAAATGTCTCAAAATTATGTTTAAAATTTCTACAAATATCATTATTCATCCGTCGTTTTGTATATACGTCCACATTTCCGTACATGGTAATTTTATAAGTAAAATACCTCATTTTAAAACTTTTTACTGTTGAGTATTTTTATAGTTTCTAATTTTTTCCGAGTGGTTACGCAGTAAAAAAATTAAAGTCGTCATAAAATATTTTCCTAACAGTTCACTTTTGGTTAACTTACTAATAGTAAACTTTACTTAACCATTTCACTTTTTTCGATGTCTCTTACGGTTTTCAAGTAAAACAGCTGGCATTCTTCTATCAATCACTCTGTAAATCATGGTGGTTTGGATGGTTAATAGTCACACACTGTATGTTCATAGTATTATTTATATTTGTTTATCTTTAACACGTCATTACAGATTTTTAGTAAATCATTCATTTGATTTATCTTTAAAAATGTTTATTATTTTGATCTTCTAATCACTTGTTTTCTTTTGGAAGAAGTTGAAATATATAATTATTTTTTAACTATTTAAAATGATGCTTTAAAACGAACTATCTTCGATTTAAAGCAGATATTTTTATACTTAAGGAATTATAACTTATAATGATTATAAGCTATAAAGTGATATTTTAATATTGATAATCTCTATTAACACTAACTTATATTGGCTTGGTTACAAAATTTAGGTCCAAAGGTAATATATACTATAGTATCTCTTACAGTCGTTGAACAGTATGGTTAAATGCTGTCTTTTGTACATTCTAATACAGTCTGATTGAAACACAAATATTAATGCATTAATAATATCCTTTAAAATATATTTTCGAAATTTGTGACTATTTATACTTTTAAGTCACGGCTACAACCAATGAAACCTTACACATCCGATCATTCATCCTCTTTGCTCAATCCACTTAAACCTTCTCCGAGGTCAGAAACCTTTGAAATGTCAAGGCACAGCGTTGCCAAACTTGCAGTCATAATATTCCCAGAACATTTCTCATTACGTAATAAAATATAATCCTGGCACACGCGAGAAAATCAAAATATACACCAAATTAAAACATTATACTTACATTATACTTACCCTAACATTATACTTACCCTAACATTATACTTACCCTAACAATAAAAAATATAGACCAACGTTTAACTTAGTGTATTGAGTGGTAAGTACAATAACTCGTAAAAATGAAACAATTGAAAACAATTTTAGTTAGTTTAACAATCAAGGAGAAATCATAAAACATTAACCAAACTAATATTTCTAACTGGAATTTTATGTTTATAATTTGAACACACAGTATGCAAAAATGTATATAAATAAAGCTTGTTCAATTAAAAAACTAATACCCACCGTTTTAAGAAATCAAACATAAATCTGTCCCATATGGTATGTTTGAATAAACTATTTTCACTCTGTTTATTAATTTATCTTCCCAGAAATTTTATTTAAAATATAAAAGATGATAAAGGACATCGATGATAATATTTCCACAGTTGTAAAACATTAAAAACAATCAAAATGTACCTGTAGATACATTAGTAATGTATGCTGTTGAAATTATGAGAATATCAAATATAGAATGACGCTCTGTAAATAGTGTGTTAAAAAGAAACTACACAATCAAAAATAATATTAGTTATTTTTTTTAAACGAGTTGTTATGGACAGCAATACTCTAATTTATTAATGGGTAGTTTGTAATTAAAACATAAAATATACGTATTCATATTTTATTCGAACGCAAAATTACAAAATCACTTTTTACATGACTGTATATGACCATCATACATTAACATATTATAAATATTTCCATTCTATTATTTACAAACAGTTCATCTCACAGCCTTCTAAAACACATCAAACAACTTAAATGTATACGACACAAATAATAGCAACATAAGAGTTACATATCATTTAGATTTGGCCGTCAAAACATAATTATTTCTGTAAAAATGTTATGACTATAAAAATAGGAATACGTTACATAATAATTTTTATTTTTTAAGACCGACATATCTTAAATTGTAGAGTAGTTTTGCCTATAAATACATTTATGTAAACGTACAGGATGGAGGAATCAAGATTTCAATTTTAAACTTAATTGTAATCATAAATTTACCATACAAATTGTCCGTATCTGAGATGATAATAGTTTGTTGACAAATGTACATAAATTCATTTAATTTCATCTATTATATATAAATGGGTATTAATTGTGTGTGGATGTATAAAATTTATATTTTTAATTTGAGAATTCCATTGGTTTAATATGAAGTGGGTTTCATTTACACTAAGCCAGTTTATCTTCATATTTTTATTGCGTTATAAATTCTCTTGCTCGTTTTACGTAATGCAACATTAAAACTTTTTCCTAAAATGAGGAAATTTAATTGAAAATAGTTCTTATTTTTTAATTATCTTCCCCAAGGTCTGAGTATTTTTGGAGTTCGCCTATTCAATATTGCCCTGTCTTTATTTGTTTGAAACTATTTAACCTATTTTTAATAATATTATAATAAACTAAAACGAGGAACTTTGAAGAAGTCTTAGATTATAAAGCAAAATGTTATTTTAGAATAACGGCTTGCATTGAAGTAGCTTTAAAATATTATGGCCATTTAAGAGCTAATTGATATTATAAAATTTTTACATAAGTTTGTCTTACATGTTTTTTGTTTTGTTATAATACTTTAGGATTGAAGTTTCAGCATGAAACAAATTATATAAATTGAAAAACGTTGTAATACAGATAAAACTATATTTTGATAGTAAAAACATGTTTTTAAATCAATATATATTTATATGACCTTGAAACAGTTTTCGAATGGATTTCCTAATCATATCATTTATTTTAAAACAGAAACTTGATTATTAAATTGCATACATCACAACTTTTTTCAACGATAAACTGTCTTTATTTTAAACTATGTAATAATTTTACCATACCAAACACTTAAAAATTTAAAGGAAACAAACATCTTCACGATGATATTAAATTGAAGAGGAAATTAAATATCTATTTTAAAAATATGTTTGCCATAAACGACCCAGTAAATTCATCAACAAGTTAAACTGTATTTTAAAATATGATGCAAGTTTTTCAAACACATATTAATATTTTACATTATATTTTAATTATAGATAAATATGTATATTTAAATACGGACAATCCTTTGTGTTTCCTTAAAACAGTTGATTTTTTAGTTAAATGTGTTTTTTTTATTTTTTTTATTGTAAATTCTTTGAAGAAAACATTGTTTTACTTTAACTTTGATGTTGTTTCGCCTAAAGTAAAAGGTTCTGAATTTCAATTATTAGATTTTTTATAGTTTTAAACAAGTTAAAAATAATCTGTTTGTGCAATTAAGATAGATGCAGGAAATCAAACTAAATTTCTGTTTACGCACCCAATAACTGTAACGAAATACTATTGAAAAGAGTAATAACTATAAATAAAAAATGTAATGGTCAAAACTTTGATTAATATCCATATATACCTTTAAAATTAGTTTAAGTTTTGGTTAACGTGAATGTAAGAAATACGTGAAAAACTTTACTAATACTGTACAACTTTTGGCACTTATCATACAGACTGTTGTAGAAATGTCCAGTATAAGTAGTGGAATGGTTTTTAAACTTTAACCAAAATAAAATCGTATAAAAAGACCATCGTGAACACTTATCAAAATTGATTTTCACTACTAATCTTGTAAATCTTGCACAACGATTGCAAGTATAGAAGTTGTACAACAAATGTGACAAATGTTCCTCACAGTTCATTCACACAACGCACGCTGCGACTAGTGACGGTCACTAGTCTATGATCGACTCTCAGCTAGGGTAGTAGTCGCCCCGGGAGGATCTGCCCGTGTTGTACAGGGTGTTCCGCGGCACCCAGTAAGGGTCGCCCGAGTCCGGAGACGACCTGCTTGTCCTGTTTTTCAGGATGGACTTGGGCGGAGGTTCCTCTTGCTCCCGCTTCATCCTGGTCAGCTGCTCCTGAAGGCTGCGGTACTCCTCCAGGAACCTGTGAAAAAGTTGTGAGAAAATTAATGATTGAAATGAAAGCGACAGATTTTGTTGACTTTCAGGTTATTTACGAGATAAAAAGGAGGAGAAAATCTTGTAATTTTTTTCATAGTATTAAGAAAACACAGTGATCCTCTTTTTCAATTTTAAACACATTCTTTGTAATATGTTAAGAAAAATATTATTTTTTAAAAATATTTATTACTGATAACAAGGTTAGAAGAGGTATGGGATCTACCTTAACCTAAAAATTTTCTCATTCCACAGTGCCGTTGAATTACAACTGCCTAAGTTAGTCATGATTTGGCATATGTTTTGCATAAAAAAACTTTTATATGCATATTTTTTATTTGTCAAATATTTATGAACTTGCCTTGTTTAAGAATAAAGTTAAGTAGTATTATGTTGAAAATATTGTTATATTAGGATATTATTCGGCTAATAGCTAGCTTCTTTTATTTCAGTTTAAGTTGTAACGGGTTTGATGAACTTTACAAGTATTTGTTTGGACCACTTTAAAAATAGAGTTTGTATTCTTACTCAATCCCTTTGTAGTGTATAGTTGGAAAATTGTCTGTCTTAAGCCTATGTCATTAAAATATAGCTAAAACATGTAATTTTATTAAATTAAATATAATTAACGAATTTAACATATCATTGCTTTTTTAAACGGACCCCTAAAACTGCTATACACAATAGATCTATCAGTTACGTGCCTCTCATTTTAACCTTAACCTCTCAATTTTGC
Source organism: Neoaliturus tenellus (assembly GCA_030545055.2). Lineage (NCBI taxonomy): Eukaryota > Metazoa > Arthropoda > Insecta > Hemiptera > Cicadellidae > Neoaliturus > Neoaliturus tenellus. The sequence goes on along the minus strand of JAQYXR010000306.1, from coordinate 88,657 downwards.
AAATATGTATACAGAAAACCTGTCTAAATCAATCCTGTGCCTAAACCTGTGAATCTTCGATCGAAAGACTTTCTCGGTGAAATGCCTCAAGCAACCTCCATAACCCTCCAGCATGTTCATGTAGACCGAGTCCACCAAAAGCACTTCGGCTAGATTCGGAGTGAGCCCTAAAGGTCGAAAGCCAAAATAGGCCGTTCTGATGTATTGAGATACGCTTATTGTATTACATCAGAAATACTCTTAATTTGATTTTCGATAACTCAGGCTATTGTCCAAAAATGCAAAGAAGTTTTTTTTTTTGTTAGTCCACTGATTTTTTTAGGAGTCTCACACTACAGGTTGGTGACATGTACGCGTAAAATTATTATTTCTCCTCTCCCGCACTCGTCTTTAGCTTTTAGCTGTCGTACCTCTCGAGCTGAGCGGCGTGGTAGTCGTAGGTAGTGACAGAGGGCGAGTACTCGCTCCTGGGCGACGGCCTCTGCTCGAGCAGGTCTAGGATGGGGGTCTCCGTGGAGGGTCCGACGGGCCGCGGCACGGGTGACGCGGGCAGACTCGGATGTCTTCGGGCACGGGGTCCAGGGAGGGTGGAGGAACAGTGTGACAGGTTCAGGGTACTGCTGGACCTCTCACCCACCGACGATAACCTGTCAAGTGTTAGTGAACATTTATCAATTTACAACCAGAATAAGTCTAGGAAGGGATCAATTTGTAAATTTTCTTTTAACATCAAAAACAATTGAGATTAACACGTGACATTTTTTACACAAGATTTTTTTAGACGATTCTCTTGAGACGAATTAAGTTTCTCAAGTCATAAAAAATTCAAAGGTCCTGACAACTACATGTTGTTAATCAAGAGCTGTATTCATATCATGTTAATTATTAGTCGTTGTAGACCTGTTGCTTACTTGTAATAAGAGGAAGACCTAGACTCGGAAGTGAGCCTCCTGGAGCCTCCGCTGTCGCCACCGCTACTACCGTACCTACTGTCTGTCAGGAGAGGGCTCTGACTCTCGGACACCGCTACCGTCCTGGAACCACGAGACCTACAAAATTTCACCATGAAAATTAGTCAATATCATCCAAACGAAAAACTTGTATGGCAATAAATACCACTTGTCCACATATGAATGTCATGGTGTGATGTATACAATTATATGAAAAAAATCATTACTTTGTTAAGCTCACTTTTTACTGTTTTATTTTAAGCTGTGTTTTAGATCATTTGTTGCATCATGAAAACAAAAATGTGTAATTTTATTGCCCCTTTGATAGCACTTGTGTAGTAAAAGACTCAACAAGGTGAACTTTTTCCCCTAAGGTCTAACATCCTGGCATTTTTTTTTGCAATGCAACTTTTTCATGCAACTTAGAAAGAGGATGTGCAATTTCTTCAAGAAGACCAAGCACATCCATATTTCTGTTGTTAATTTCCAAAATTGTTATTTATAGCTTCATGAACTTGTAACGCAGTAATGAGGAGCTCTATCTTACTGATAGAAAAATATGAATTTCCTGCAATCATTATGCATTAATCTTATAAAAGCTTTTTTGTACACCAAGAATAACCGCAACAATAGAGTGTAGTTAACACAGGTTAGCTTTTCAAGAAATGTTATCTGGAGCACCGAGTTTTAGTTACCTGGGCAGTGTGCTGAAGAAGTGCGTGTGCTCAGGCTGAGGGGAGGTCTCGAGGAGGTCAGGGTAGTTGCGGTCGTCGGCCGCGGGGGTGGCGGTGGTGTAGAGGCTCCCTGTAGGGAGGATCTCCTTCCGCAGCACGTGGTGCTGAACTGGCACGTCGCCGAAGGAACTTCTGTAACAAGACATAGCCATTATCGTCTCGGTCAAATGTTTTAGAGAAGTATTAAGATTGGTAGACATTTTCAAAGTCTGTCGCATAACTATTCTGGTATTCAGAATATGAAGAGTTCAAACCCAAACACTTTTTTATTAGCATGATACGTGTTGTTTGTAATTATAAATGAAAAACAAACGTCTAAAACACTCAAAAATATATTCACACTTATATTGCAACGAATACAGAAGGTAAATATATGAAAAAAAATGGATAATCGCAATCGATTTTGACCGGACACACCGACCATCGTCAGGCCCAAAGAGAGAATGACAGAACCAACATTGCGGACAATAATAAAGGTACAAATGGCGTAATAAACACATGACTTTCTTCTTCTCTGCTATTGGCAAAAATTGTACCAATAGAGAATCAAAGTTAAATTTAAACGTAGATAAAGTTAAAATATTTACAATCACACAGTTGATTAAATAAGCGGATGAAGCAGTGTAGCTACGGGTGCAATAATAATCGTAATAACACCATATTACTCTATTTTACGTTTGGATCATTTAAAAATAGCAAACCATTACATAATTATCAAATTAACCATCAACAATCGAGGTAAACAAGCAACCATAAATTCAATCTTAATCCATCTTTTAAATTCCTTTCTGTAGTTATGGTTAAGACAAACAATATCCAACGCGAACGAGAACATACTGTTGTCTCTTACAGATTTGGCAGCACCTACAGGTAGCAAAGAGTAAAGTGTTGATTTTCTACACTTTTTTAACCGCTATATACTAGGTTGTGTAAACTACGGTTGTTGCAGTAATTGAAGGGATCTAGCTCTCCTGTCCAGAGACTACAGTCATCCTGGGGTAGTATGATCGAAGGCAAAAAAAACTTAATTCGTATTTACGATTTGACTTTGTAAGAAATAATGACAATCTAATTGTAATATCTTAAACCAGTAATACAGTTCCTAATTCTTAATTACTCCCCGCCACCCTAAAAAACAGCTGCAGCCACACTTTGAAACAATTAATTGAACGGTCTTATAGAGGTAAATTAGGGTACTTCAATTTCCAATTCAACAACTGTTGAACATGAATCCGATTCAACATTGTCGAACAGCTATGTTCAATTCACTGCGTGTAATCAAGCATTAATGATAGTCATAGCAGAAACAAACAATGCATATTGTTATTCTATTGTCTAAGTTCAATAGATGATCCGGCTCTAAGTAAACTTAAGTTGATAAGCTTAAATGTAAAATACTGTCACTGTACACTAAAATTAAGTACACAGTTATTATAATCATTCTGATAATATTTCTAGATGGAGATTATTTGAAGTAGTTTTTGTTCTATATTTAAGATTTTTGTTGCTGATATGACCGATAATAGAGAATAAATCATGCAGCCATTTTCAAATCATCGAACATATGCTTGGATATAAAAATGTAGTTTAGGCCTATATATTTTAGCCATTTATAATAAAATAAAAACAATTTATTAATTCATAAGAGTACTTTCTTTTGGATGGTAAGGTAGATAAAAATAAAATAAATTAACAAAATTGTTATTGCAATCAGTTTGTATAAAATTAAATAATTGGAAAAAACAAACAAAAATACTAACCATGTTAAAATGAGCTGATACTGCACAAGCAAATTCTACATGTCACAGTTTCAATATGTGGTTAAAAAATTCACACAATAGTGCAGCATTCGTATTATAAAAATGTGAAAGGCGAGTGAGCGAAGCGACTGAGCTTGTTGTGGATGGAGACTTAGTTTGTCTTCAAAAGATAAACAAATGTGGCTCGACATTTCAGCGTATTACATTCACAGAGCTAATGATCGGGCTCGGGTTCTTACATTTATAAATTAAACTTGATTTAATCCGTCGTATTTGTATTTGTTGTATTGAATTCTCAATGCCCGTGTTGCAGCGGATCTTCTTTTTAACCATGCATGTTTTATGGTAAAAACAAGCTAAACTGTCCCAAGTAAATGTACATGCTGAATTTGATTAAGTTTTGGTATTCTTTTATTTCCCCCGTAAACATCCAATGGGTGAGTACGTAGGATTAACGCCAAATGGGTTTTGTAGATAAATATAAGTTAAATCCTTTCTAGTGAATATACATACCAAATTTTATAAAGATACGGTGATTAATAAGCAAAAATAAAAGGTTTTGTTGATTTCGCATAACAATAACACGAGAAAATATGTTTGGTTTCGTCAATAATGATTTAAAATATAAAAATAATAGGTTGTCTATCTTTTATTAGGTATTTTAGAGGATTTAGATAAAAGTATTGGATTAAAAAAAGCAAGGTTCAATAATTTCAAAAACCCATTTGGGTCTTATTACTACCCTGCAAAACCCATTTCCCATGGTTTGATCATTCTGATTCGCTGCAACATTCAAGTAGATGTAAATTCACCCCTACTCAAATATCGTCCAAATCGGATTTTCGATTCTTAAATTATCGTGTTCACAAACACAAACGTAAATTATTAAATATATTTTAACTGTGTTTATTGCTCCTAGGGAACTCAGAACGAAAAAGCATGGTCGCCGGCTTAGATGACTACTACCGTAAAAGCGTTTTACCTATAGGGAAATTCGCTAAAATGAAATAAATGGTTCCAATGATACCTGTTGTTTGCAGGCGTTCCACGGAGAACTCAACGACGTTGTCCTTGGCGTCTGACACGGCGGTGGAGGGGGTGTCGTCCTCGTCGTCGTCCCCCGGTACCCCGAGGTACTCGCCATGGCGAGGGTGCTGCTTGTTGGGGGTGACCACTGCCACCTCAGTGTAGTGGTTGGTGGTTGGGGCCTGCAGGTTAGGAAACACCCCGAGCTTACTTTCAAGAAAATTTGAAATAGTTGTAAAAGCTGGAAAATTACTGATTTTGGTATTTTAAGTCTTAGCACTGTATATCTACATTTTTTATTTATCTGCTGTATATAAATCTCTTGTTTGGAAGGTATATTCTTTCTTAGATTGAAATAAATGCAATGGGAATTATAAAAGTATCAAATAAGGCTTCCATTATTAAAAATAGCTGTTCTTAAATAGTTTTGTGATGAAAACCCAGGTATTTAATTTCTTAATTGATACATATAATCTATTTTGGATTTTTCTCCCATATCTTGGCTCATATTGCTTTAATTATCAAGTACATCAAAACCTATTATCAATCCCATAATTCTTAGAACAAATATTACATGAAAAAATGTCGATACATATTTTTTTTCTTATAATTAATCACAAGGGTAAAAATGTGCATAAAATTATGTGTAACTTATAATTTAAAAATAATAAATTTGTGTTACTTTGTCTATTTATTTAGTTAATTTAAAAAAAAGTATTACCAACTATCGACCAAGAATTCAGTTATTTAAAAATAGTATCCATGCCTTAATTTGATACATAGAATTTATCTATTTTGTTTGATATAAAAACTTTAAGGTAAGAGGAAATACACTGTAGTTTGATGGATTATCTTAAGCGATTTCAAAGCCAAAAAATAACTATTTAAGTGATTAATAAAAAGTTAAACAAATTTAAATACTGAACAGAAAATGTAAACTAATTAATCGGTTATTTACCAGAGTTCCACAGCTTTTATGGTTGAGCTCCATCTTCTCGTAGCTCTCTTTCCTCGACCTGGGAATTCTGTGTTTTTGTTTCACGGAACAGAAGCACATCACCATTACAAAAGAGGCAGCGACGAACAGAATGGCAACAATGACGCTAGCGAAGAGAACGTTCCACGACATCCCAGCTTCTTTCACTCTTTTCGCCACTTCTAACGTAACATTGCCTTCTACCCGACCCGCTTTGTTTTCCGCGGAACACAAATACACACCTGCCGTCCTGCAACTCAAGGTTGATGATAGTTAGGTGTGTCACTTTATCACTCACAGTTATGACGTAAGGCCTCTTGGCGTTATTAGTCACTCCAGCAGACACGTTGGGAAGAAGGCGGCTTTTCCAGTACCATCTGACGACGGGGTCTGGTGTTCCGGAAATGAGGCACGACAGAGAGACATTCCCTCCCTCCGTGCCTTTGAACTTTTCACCGTGAGGAGCGATGGATGGTATGCAAGCAAAGTCGTCCAAACTCAACCTGTCCCAAGGCTTGCCATGTAGACGACGAGGAAATCTGCACACCGGAGGAACACTCGAAGGAATGTTTTGACGCAACATCCACTCCCTGAGTTCTCTCAGGGAACACGAACAATTCCACGGGTTACCCGACAGTTCTAGGCCGTGAAGATTCTCTTAACTTGGTAATTGTTGAGGACCTAACGTTCGCTAGTTTGTTTTTATCTAGTTTTAACCACTCCAGGCTCGCATGGAGACCGTCAAAGGCACGGGTTTCCACAGTTTGTAATCTACAATCCGACATTTCCAATCGCACTAACTGCGGGATATGGTTGAACGCGTCGTTCATCACCCTCAAAATCGGATTTCCACTCAGTTTTAATTCTCTCAACTCCGATATCGAATCAAAAATATGTGAAGGAACAGCAAGTAAAAACATTGTAGCTGAGATCTAACTCTACCAAGTTTTTAAGTTTCCTGAACGCGTACCGGTCTAAAGATTTTATTCTACATTTGGCCACAAATATTTTCTGCAAATTCAGCAGATCCGCTTTGCTGAACGCGTCTCTGCCTATTTCGGCCAGGTTGTTTCCTGTCAGATCCAGCACTTGTGTCCCCGCCTCCAGAGATGTAGGGATGGTGGAGATGTTGGCGTTCAGACACAACACGGCCTCTTTGCCGCTTTTCCACTTGCACTCGCACAGCGGTGGACACGTTCCCGCCATTACTCCCGCCACGCAGCAGGCCAGAGCTACCAGCAGGTGCGGCACTTCCGTGTCCGCCATGCTGCCAACTTCATCACCTCCCCATTGCTACCAACCTGAAACATTGAAATATACAATTAGATAAATTGTATATACATTTTTATACAATAAAAATTGACGAAAATTTTTAATGTCATTTAAGACTTCCTACTGCATTCATAATTATTTTGTCTACGACCAATAAAGATAGTACAAGTTATTCACTAACTTGTACTATCCTCCGCAACACGTGCTTAGGTATACACGTGTTACCTACGTGTATACACGTATAAGTTTATTGGTGATGGTAAAATATCGTTTATTGTAGCAATATACAGTTGGTTGCACGAGACGTGAGACAGCCCGCCAGGATTTGTGCTACATATGGGCAGTTTAACAGCCCTGAATTTGAAACAAAGACATTAGTAATGAGTTTACTGTATATCATTATAATGGATAATCCACGTTGTGTTGCACAAGATAGAGCCAACCTGCCCTTATGTAGCACTAATTCTGGCTGGCTGTCTCACGTCTCGTGCAACCAACTGTAAAGAGATAGATTGCTAAACCAAATTAAAACCCGTTGCTTAATGAGTTCTTAAATGTTCAGGTTTCACAATGAAATTCAGGTTCTAGATCAATGAAAGCTTGGAATTTGACGAAAGTAGTGTTTAATAGAAATTCCGCAGTTCCAGAAATCACCTGATTGTTTCCACCTGATTCATGTTGTAGTTGAGTGTGATTCATGTAGAAGAGTGTGATCATGTGTAAATGTGTACTAAGAACGTCGATTGGGTCAAGCGACATATCAGTGTCTATGTTTCGTATGAATGAAATTCCATAATATAGATATTTTTTATATTTTATTGCTGTAATTTGCCAAATTTAAGTTGATCGTAGATAATACAGTGTACGTAGCGATAGTATTCAGCCACTCGTGAGATATTAGAACTTACGCTTAGCTTGGATTCCAACTTTCATCTCACTCGTGGAAAAAACCCATTATTAAGCATAATACAATTGTTGTATAAACTACTATAACAAATTCTTACAAACTGTGTACAATACACTTTATTCATCGTAATAGATTCAATATAGGTATTGTTCCTTAAAAACGCACTTACAGCTTTCTGTTCAATTTAAATATTTGGCTATTATAATAAATTAGTTATATACCTGATTGCATTTAAAAAATTTCAAAGGGATTAAAATTTATTTTTATTTTCATTTCAGTAATGTGAAGGTTGTTTCTTGAAATTTTTCGTTGATATTCCATAAAGCAACAAATTATAATTTAACATTTATTTGTTAAATATAAAACTTAAACTATTATTTTATCGTTTAAAGAAAATTATTATATATCAAATCAAAGGTAGTTAATTTAACTTAACAATACGGTGGGTAGTTTTGATATGATTTAACAGAGAGCTAAGTTTTTCTTGAGTTTTACTCTTTACACACAATCGTCTTTAAAATGATCATTGGACTCAACATAGGACTGAAACAGCACTAAGATTAAGCTCCTTGCGAAAAGACAAATTGCTTGGATTTACATATAGATTGGTTGTAAACGAAACCGAAACGAACTCATTTGCAGCCAATTGTCTGGGTATCTAAATATTTGTTAGTGTTAAATTGTTCTCGTTATGGGTTTCAAATAATTTGAAATTAAAGTATTTTGCTCTATTTGTATGAGGTTATTAAAGTGTAACATTTTATGAACCGACTAATAAGTCTTTTTGGTACTTGGCGGTTTAATCAACCTCAACAGACTGTCGGTTATTGTAATTATTTGAAAGGGGACACAAATTTTAAGTGTGGTTACGTAATCAGTTACAGATACAGCACTAGGATTATTTAATTATAGAATGGTTAATTATCGTAGGACCCGTATGAACACCATGGCTATATTGTCAATAATTATACATATATTTTTATCTCCGTTAACTTATCACGGCGCATCTCACATTAACCTCTAAATAAAGTGAGTTTGTAATCACGTAGGGGTTTTTTCATATCCTGAGGACCCTCAGGATATGAAAATCAAGATGACGTCAACGACAATGATGTAATCAACGACGCCACTGATGAAGTAGCCATGACCCATGACGTCACATAAAAAAAAAACGTGCTGATGACGTTATTGTTAGCTACGTCACCTCGATGATGTCAGTGACGTCTTGTACGTCAAGTTCATGCCGAAAATAAAATTGTTAAGCACTTATGCGGTTTCCACACTCTGCGGTTATTCCTCGTGACTTTGAGGACTTGGAGTAAAATTTGATTAGAAACCGCAAGAGTGTTAAGGAAACTTTAACATTCCCGCCAAGACCTTGACCACGTGAGTGACGTCATTACGGTGATGTAGCCGACAGTGACGTCATCAGCACGTCATTTATGTGACGTCATGGGTGGTCATTTGACGTAATAATTTTAGTCGTTGAAGACGTCATCAACGGTGACGTCATCGTAGTGGACATCACGACCTGAAGTCACCAACAAGCCACTACTACAACCCTTTAATATAAATTGTAGTTATAAAAGCTATATGGGTCATATAATTATAATAAGTAGTGGTTTTTGGCCACTTTTAAAACCGACCACGTGCCCACCGAGCCACGTGCCGCGGCAGCTGGCGCCAGCTGCCATGTCACATAGCTTCCGGTGGGGGATGGAGGGGTATATATGAGATGCTGTAGTTATATTTTATGCCATATAGGTTGGGGTGGAGATGGCGATAGTGTTGGCGTTAGGGTGAAGTGAATTTGCGCATAAAGTGGGGTTGAACTAAAAGTACGCATAAATTAAAAGTTAGTTCAAAATTGAAATTCGTCGGTGTTAACAAAACTACAACAGTTGAAGAAAAATTAAGAGTTAGTTCAAAATTGAAATTCAAACTTATAACTGAGATGTGGAAAATATGTCAAGGTCATCCAGAGTAAGTTTTTAAAATCTATCTATCTATCACCAGAAATAGTTTTAAGTTGAAGTAGTTGGTGATAGCGGGATAATTCATCCGTGCCATGGGAGAGGTGTTTATCGTTTGAAAGTTGGCGATAGAATGAGAAGCGCCGTCTAGGGAGAGGGCTTATAAAATGGCAACCTTCCCCCCACCACCCTTTCCCCCACTCCTTTAGACCAATAACCGGTCGCCGACTCTATGTGGTGAAACTGAACTAGACATGGCGGCCCGCCCATGGATAATTCTAACCTCAAACCTTAGTTTTGCATGGTGAGCATGCGCCACCCCCACTCCTTTACCTTTCTTTTATATTTTTAAAACCGAACAGATGTCCCCCCGCGGCAGGATGTTCGGGCAGGTGTTGGGGGCAGAGATGTTGAAATATTGGGGTGGAGATGGCGATAGCGTTGGCGGTCGGTTGAACTGAATTTGCGAATAAAGTAACTAGGGTTGAACTAAAAGTGCACATAAATTAAAAGTTAGTTGAAAACTGAAATTCGAAGATGTTAAAGAAACTGTAACAGTTGAACAAAAATTAAGAGTTAGTTTAAAACTGAAATTCAACAGTATAAACTAAACTCTGACAGTCGGACAAAATTCCAATGTAAGCGAAGTTATAGGTTAGACGTAATTGAGCCTGGTAACGAAGCAGCCATAACGTATAACTAATGAGAAGTGTTCAGCGCGAATGCGAGGTAATGAATGTTTGTGGCGCTAATAAACTACCTGGTTTTATAGGTGGCAATGAATTACTCCGAGCAGAAGCCGGGCACTCGGGCAGATGCCTCAGCGACAGATGCCACTAGCGGGTCTACTGCTCGCGACGGGCGCAAATTTTAATTTGCCGCGTTTCATTAACACTGTAAAAAAATATAGTTATCGTCAAGATAAAATTCTGATATTTTAGTATGATGAACACTACTATATAACGGTGCCTATGGTAATGTTTTTATGCCGAAATTAAAATGATAAGACGAAGAAAAAAATACAAAACTATAGCAAAGCACTTTTGTTTGAAATTTATGACATCAAAAAGTTAGTAAGCGAGGAAGTTTTTTATTTATTGGTCAGGTGAATTTTGTCAGCGGGAAAGTTGTTGGAAAAGACTTAAATCGCAACTTTGTAATTTACAATTTTTTTTGTAGAACGCTTCGTTTTGGTTTTATTCTAATTCAAAGTTAATTAGCTCCGACGCTCGGAGCTCTTGTCGCACGTATACAACTTTAATAGTTATAATAATTATGTTTTTATTATTATTATTTTGTTAATTATTATTTTAAAAAAGGTGATTGTATCCAAAATAATTACTGTGTAATTACTGCTTAATAAGACACTAGATATTATAAAAAATACATTGATATATACGACGTATTTTTTATTGAAGTTTTAGTTGAGTTTTGATATTGTAAATTTTACTAAGATATGTGTTATAAATAAAACGGTTTATTTTTAAAACACAGAAAAAGTAGCTTCCCTTATTGACTGTATAACATATGGCTGTTAAAACATGCCTATAAATGTTTTTACAAAAAAATTATTTCCACAAAAAAAAGGTAATATCCAGCAATTTTATGATATAAAAAGTTCTCAACTAAAAATAATAAAAATAAACTGACAGTAAAGGTCTAATTTTGTCGCCTTCTCTTAAAAAGTAACCACACTTATCATAACAACAAATGATCTGGTAAATATCAAATGAAGTTGCCATGCGCCAACAAGTGGACAATTAATTCCGACACTGTCTTGCTTTCCCTACTCCTTCCAGGCCAATGACCGGTCACCACCGGTTGCTGACTCTATGTGGTGAAACCAAACTAAACATGGCAGCTGCCATGGATAATTCTAACCTCAAACCTGCTGCGCATGCAACGAGTTCTTCGGATCGGAATCACTCCATGCTGTTGCGCATGCGCCTAGTCCTGTATTACTCACTTTAGCGCTACTGCGCATGGATAATTCTAACCTCAAACCTTGGTTTTGCGTCTCTGCCCATGCGCCGCTCCCCACTCCTTTGCCTTCCTTTTACACTGCTGCGAACTGGACTGGATTGAACACTGTACTGGAGTGAAACAACTTCCCCCACCACTTGAGAACCCGAGGAGCGATACGAGCCCGATCTTCGCGTCAGTCGCCAACAAATTTTCATAGCGAAAGGTTGTTGGCGACTCAGCAAGAGGTTTCAAATATATAGTAGGCCTATATATATTTGAACTTCTTATACTATGTTGCGTTTTTTAATGCAATGTAGTATGTGTGTGTGTGTGTTTAGTTTTAAGTTGTATTAAATTTAAGAAATAATTTGCGCATTGCGATGTTAGTTATAAGTTGGGTTTAGCATTAAGGTGTATTAATTTTAAGAGGTATTTAGCATTAAGGTGTATTAATTTTAAGAATAATGATGGTATTTGGTTGTGTTGAATTATTTGGTTTTTTAATAATGATGTGTTGTTAGTTTTAAGTGTTGGTAATACTAATTAATGTTGTTTTGCCTTACAGCTAGATGTTAGGGGGTAGATTAAATGTAAATTCAGAAGTTCGGTTGAACTTCACTTAGAAGGGGTGGGACATCCGCAAAATGCGGACTAGGTTTTTGCATTTTTGTTTAGGAATATAATGGGTGGGATTAGTTTGGGTGGGGTTAGAGTTGCGTTTCTGCATTAGGTGTTCCAGTTTCCCTTGGAATTCACGGTTACGGTAGACCCGGACCGGACCGTTACGGTAGACCCGGACGGTCCAAACAAAATTGCGTCGATGTCCCTTGCAGAACGTAACTAGTGGGTTGGGAGTGGGAACCGTTAGGCAAACAGGGTGGTGGGAACAGTATTACTGTTCCCATCACCTTGGATCATTATAAATCTTGAATGACCTTGACCCACTTTTGGAAGGGTCAATGACCCCCCCCCCCCCGAAAAAATGGAGTCGATTTCCCCCCCCCCCCCTCCACCCCCCCCCTCCACCCCCCCCCTCCACCCCCCCCCCGAAAAAATGGAGTCGATCCCCCCCCCCTCCCCTTCCCCTTCCCCCACTCCTTCCCCCACTACTCCGGGTGAACGACCGGTCATGACCTGAAAAATTAAAATAGCTATAACTTGATAACGGATTGACGGATTTGGACAAGCGATACATCATTGAAAAGGTCTATGTAAGACAAACATTTTGGTAAAAGAAGAATTTGGTTATCTTATTTTAGTCAAAAGTTATGCGAATTATTTTAAATAAATACCTTCTCTTTCCCCTTTTCCCCCACCTCCCAGGTCAATAATCAGTCTCGGCCAGCTGCTACCCCTCTCATTTGCATATTGTTATAAAAGACGCACCGACTGCGGCTAACATTTCATTCTGATTCCAGACGTTACGCTGCGAACTTGGAGCCACAACCATGTCATCTCTGCCAACTACAACTTCTACTTTAACTTCTACTTCTACTTCAACTTCTACTACGGCTGTTATTGCACCAAAGAAAACTCTTCGTCTGAAAAATCCTCCTGACTGGTACAAGAAGCAACTTGGATCCCAACCTTCAACTTCTGGCACTATTCTTCCGCCTACCAAGACTTCTAAACTTCGAAGCATTTTTTCACCGCCTTCGCCTTCTACTTCGCTTTCAAACGACTCCACACCGCCATCAACCATCATGCCGCCTCCACAGAAGCCAGCTCCCCGTCTTAATACCCCTTCATTTGAATCTTTGCTTCATCATCTTAGTACACCTGTCATTCCACTGTCACCATTGCCTCCTACCCCACCACTTACTATGCCTGAAGACCACACCTATCATAAAACTAAATCCACTAAGCCTACTCCCAAACCTGCTCCTAAGCCTGCTCCTTCAGAGCAATTTCAATTATTACAAGAAGAGCGTCGTAGGGCATTTAGCCGTCCCACTACTTGCCCTGAACTGCTCACTAGGGGAATTAAGAAAGGATCAGCTTGTGGGAGGAAATGTGTTAAAAACGAAAGTTTTTGCCGTGTACATGTCGTGAAACATCTTTCTGGACCACAACTGACAGAAACCCCCACCATTGAAGACGATCCTGAAATAATATCCGTCAGAGGAGAGAGGCTTAAGAAAGGTTTGAAATATTTTTTTCTAAGTGTTGTTGACCACCAACACATTTTGGCAAAATGTAACGGCTTAAAATATAAAATTAGAGTTTGTGAGAGTTTGTGTAAAGAGAAGAGATTTAACAATTTAGATTCTCAAGACTTTCTCCTCAGGGATAAAAAGGATCGTATTACAAGGTGGGGGCGTAAACAGTAAATTTACTTAGTTTTTTCCAAATTGTTGCTTAAAAAAATAATGGGGGAGAAACCCAATGCGTTATAGCGTTGTGTTTCTCCCCCATTATTTTTTAACACTCTAAGTCTCGTGACCTACTAACCTACTTCCATCCGAGTAGTAAGAAAATTACTTCCCCCCACTCCTTTGGGTCGATGACTGGTCACGGTCAGCTCCTACCCCTCATTTGCATACTATTATAAAAGCAGAGCGAGCGTTGGTCACTCCTTCATTTTTCTTCTACACGCCGCTCTTGTTGTTTCGTCTCTGCTGTTTACAATATTTCTTGCTTCAAAATGCCTCCTCATCTGAATGAAAATTTCAATTCTTTTGAAATTTCTGATGTTTTTGAACAATCTGAAGACACTTTAAGTAACAACAGTGAAAGTGAAGATGATGAGGACGATGATGATTATACTGTTGAACTTAGTGAAGAACGTAAAGTCATAGCAATTGATCCACAATTTCCATTTGATACAATAGAAAAGTTTATGGTTGAAGCTAATAAATGGTTGGACTCAGGAAGTTATGTACGAATTGACTCTTTTATATTGTATGGTGATAGTCATTCTTTACTTGTCACACCAAATGACAGAGACCGCATGTTGCAGTGGGCACAATCTATGATGGAGTGCTATGAACAAGGTGTGGACACTGGCGGCTATTTTCTTGCACAACTAGTGTAATAACAAAATTACCCTTCCCCCACCCTACACCCTATCCCTTTCAAATCCTATAAAGAAGGGGGAAAGGAGTGGGGATTATAAAATGGTGGGGGAATGTGTATAAATGCAGGTTGTTTGAAGAGACTTTTATTATTGTGGCTTTAGCAGAAACAACATGGAGTTTAAATCTTCAGCAAAAATAAGGAACAACATAATAAAGAGAGAAATTCGCAAGAAAGAAAAGATTGAACTTATAAAATTACAACTTATAATACCTTCTATTGAAATTGGATGTAGCAAAATAAAGACTTTGGTGAAAACTAACGAATATTTGTTACAATTGCTAAAAACAATCGAAGAATTGAAAAGCAAGAATGGACATTCTACATAGTAAAATTTGAACATTTTAATATAAATAAGTAAACCCAAAAAAGTAGATGTAGAATAGAGAGTGAGGAATAGATCACTTTGTGGTAATGGACTAACATGCCACTTAGTGCTCTATTCCTCGTTCTCGCGTTAAATTGGATTACCTTGACCTATTTGTTTGACTGTTAGAATTTGGTTAACACTGCTGAATTTCAGTTTTGAACTAACGTTTATTTTTGTTCAACTGTTAGAGTTTTTTTAATACTGTCGAATTTTAGTTTTGAACTAACTTTTAATTTATGCGAAGTTTTAGTTCAACTCTAGTTAATTTATGCACAAATTTAGTTTAACCAAGTGTCTGTGCTCTAGCCATTTCCACCTAAAAATAACTAGAATTAGTTGGGTGGGGGAAAGTTCGTTAAAGCTTGAATATAAAGAAGTATTTACTAAAACTTTAATGGGAATAAAGAACACGAATGAACAATTAGTTTGTAGAAGGTTAATATTTTTGTTCAAAACGTTTGATTTCCTTGGATAGTGGTGGGGGAACCGTTATAAAAGGAGGAACGTGAGAGCCCATTTCATTTCTTGGCGAAATTTCGAAGAGTAAACATCTCAACATGTATCGTTGCGATAAATGTTCGGAATCGTTTCACGATGAAATTCTATTAGAATGTCATAAGGAACTAATTCACAACAACCCAGAAGAAAAACAAGAACAACAAGAACAAGAACAAGAACAAGAACAACAAGAAGAACAAGAACAACAAGATGAACAAGATGAAATAACAGCAACATATTCAACTACTTTACCAAATCTACAAGTATTTGCATTACCCGGTAAAGTAGTAATGCATCATAAGATTCAAAATGAAAACTTGAAGCTAGAAGAATTTATTAGAGAAGCAAAACCAATCATAAGTAAAACTTTAAAAGAAGAATTAAAAAGATTAAACTTTCTTAAATTTGGTTTACTATTAGAAGCTATGTTTATAAATGTACAAGAAGAATTATCACCAAGAGGATTCATAACAAAAAACCGAACTATCATGGAAAGTTCAGACATTGATTCAATAGTTGAAAACTGTATAGAAGAAATATTAACCAAAATTCAGGAACACGAAGGAAGAGGATCCGGATGGAGTCTTACAAGTATTGAAGTATTAGATATAAGAGTTCACAAACATGGATATGGACTAATGGGATCTAGTTACATTCCTTTGCCCAAAAGAATTAAGGATACAAGATCATGTATTAATGTGAAAAATCAAGATAATGAATGTTTTAGATATGCGATGACATCTAAGTTTGTACCAAATCATTTCGATAAACCTAACCAACACTATGAAAATCAAAGACATAGGTACAATTTTCAAGGAATTACTTACCCTGTATCACTGAAAGATATATCAAAATTTGAGAAGAAAAATCCTGGTACATCTATCAATGTTTTTGCATTAGATAGTTCAAACAAAGTGTTTCCTTTACGTGTCGTAAAAGAAGAGCTACCAGATCATACGGATTTACTACTACTAACGCGAGGAGATGTGTCTCATTATGTGTACATAAAAAAATTTGACTCTCTTGTTAACAAGCAGCTTTCTAAAGATCGACACAGAAAGATAATTTGCAAGAGATGTTTTAATTTTAAACGAGAAGGAAGACAAGGAAGAGAATGGTTACAAGAGCACAAAAGACTATGTAACAATAATTATGAAGCAAAGATTAATTTACCTTCGGAAAACAGAGCATTTGTTACATTTGAAAAGGTTCATCATCAATACCGTATCCCTATAGTTGTATATGCGGACTTTGAATCAACACTAATTCCTATAGAAGATGAAAATTGTGAAGCTAGAAAAAGTGTCAAATATCAAATGCACAAACCAAATAGTTTTTGTTTAATGGTTAAATCAACATTATCAGAAGAACATTTAAACCAATATGGATTAACTTCAGAACCTTTAGTATATCGTGGTGAAAATGTGGAAACAATATTTCTTGACCATTTATATTTAATAGCTGAAAATGTACAAAGATTATATACGAATATCGTACCAATGAAACCGATGGAGGAAGAAGAGGAAATTCAACATGAAAATGCAACTCATTGTTTCTTATGTAAAAATGAATTTACCATTGACAATTATAAAGTTAAAGATCATGACCACCTTACAGGTTATTACAGGGGTGCTGCTTGTAATAAATGCAATTTGAGCTATCGTTTACCACTATTTATTCCTGTGGTTCTGCATAACCTCAGTGGGTACGATGCTCATTTTATAATACCTGAATTAGGAAGAGACAATGGTTCAATAGATGTGTTGGCTGAAACTTCAGAAAAATTTATAAGTTTCTCTAAAACAGTTGGAAATGTAAAATTAAGATTCTTAGACTCCTACCGATTTATGCCGTCAAGTTTGTCTAAACTTTCTGAAAATTTAAGGAAACAAGATTTTATTGAAACAAAGAAGATTGTAAGTAACGACAAACTGGATCTCGTACTTCGAAAAGGTGTTTTCCCATATGATTATATAGACAGTTTAGAAAGATTTAATGAAACATCACTTCCGCCAAAAGAAGAATTCAAAAGTAAACTATACGACATGGACATATCTCAAGAGGATTATGATCATGCATGTAAAGTATGGAATGAATTAGGATTTACAACATTGGGAGAATATTCAGATTTTTATGTTAAATTAGATGTAACTTTATTATGTGATATAATGGAAGAATTTAGAAATACATGTTTTGCAGCATATGGATTGGACCCTCTTCATTCATACACTTCACCTGGACTAGCATGGCAAGCCATGTTGAAAGAAACAAATTGTAAATTACAACTTCTTACTGATATAGATATGGTTTTGATGTTAGAATCAGGAGTTCGAGGGGGATTGACACAAAGTGTAACCAGACATGTTAAGGCGAATAACAAGTATCTGCCAGATTATGATGCATCAAAACCAACAACATTCCTAGGTTATTTCGATGCAAATAACTTATACGGATGGGCAATGTCAAATCCCCTTCCATATGATAATTTTAAATGGATAGATCCAGAATCGATTGGAAACATTATGGATTTACCAAAGCATGGTGAAACTGGTTACATTTTTGATGTTGATTTTGAATATCCTGAACATCTTCACGATCATCATTACGATTTACCACTTCTTCCAAAGACTGAAATTTCCCCTACTGGAAGATGGCCAAAATTAATGATGACTTTAACCGACAAGTCTCGATATGTTGGACACTACTGGATGATACAACAAGCTTTAGACTTAGGATTGAGAATTACAAAAATTAATCGAGTACTACAATTTTCTCAATCTTGTTGGTTAAAATCTTACATCGACAACAACACAAGAAGAAGAGCCACCGCTACATCAAGTTTTCAAAAAGATTTTTTCAAATTAATGAATAACGCAATATTTGGCAAGACTTTGGAAAACAAAAGGAAACATAAGGATATCAAATTGGTAACTGATCCAGTAAAATTACAGAAATTGGTGCAACAACCAAACTTTGGTTCATCTATAATTATTAATGAAAATCTAGTTGTTATTTCCATGAACAAGAAGTCAGTTACAATGGATCGTCCTTTGTATCTTGGAATGTCAATCTTGGATATTTCAAAAACACATATGTACGAGTTTCATTATAAGAAGATGGTTAACTATTATGGAAGAGAGAACATTGGTATTGCATATATGGACACGGATGCACTAATTTACTGGATTAAAACAAATGATATGTATGAAGATCTACGCACCTTTATATATAAAGATGATTTCGACTTTTCCGATTATCCTAAGGATCATCCAAATTACGACTATGACAGAAATAAGAAAGTATTGGGAAAATTTAAAGATGAAACAAATGGTGTGCCGATGATGGAAATTGTAGCATTAATGTCCAAACTGTATTCATTTCAACTGTACATAAACGAAAGGAACGAACATCAAGTCACGAAAAAGGCCAAAGGAATAAAAACTTCTTTCCTGAAGAAGAACGTACAGTTTGAACATTATAAAAGATGTTTGTTTGAAAATGTTGAAACAACTGCAACGTTCAACACTATTAGAAGTTATAATCATCAACTTTTTAGTGTCAAACAAACAAAGTGGGCATTAAGCTACAAAGATGACAAGCGTCATATTTTAGAAGATAAAATTAATACTTTACCATTCGGCCACTACTCTCTAAACCCTATCGACCAGTAAACCTATTCTTCGTCCTCTACCTTCTTCCTTTTTCCTTTCCGTAAAGAAGAGGGGACATGGCAAGCCCAATGCCATGTTCCCTCTTTTTTACACTAATATGAAATGGCCTTGACCTATATTCAAACTATATAAATGAGAATAAACTATTCTATGGATCAGTATTTTTACATGCAGTGTACAAGCAACATCTGAAGATGGAAAGTGTGAAGGACAAGATTGTAAATGAACTACATAAACCAGCAAGAAGAAGATTTCCAAGAAGAAGTACAATCATTAAAGGAATGAATGATCTTTATCAAGCTGATCTCATTGAAATGATACCGCACAGTAAATTAAATAAAGGATTTAAATATATTTTAACAATTATAGACTGTTTTACTAAAATAGCTGACGCTTTACCAATGAAGGATAAGACTGGTAAAAGTGTTACAAAAGCTATGGAAACCACAATACAAAGAAATAAATTTAAAATTAAACATCTACAGACCGATGATGGAAAAGAATATTTTAATAAAGACTTTGGAGCTTTGATGAAGAAATATCAAATAAATCATTATTCTACAAATTCTGAAGTTAAAGCTTCAATAATTGAAAGATTCAATAGAACATTAAAAGGTGCGATGTATAAACAATTTTCAAAAAGAGGATCATACGTGTGGTATGACATATTACCACAACTTATAAAAGAGTATAACAACAAATATCATCGTACCATTGGAATGAAACCTATCCAGGTAAATAGTGCTAATGCCAAAATTGTATTACAACGCATTAAAAATAATACAACACCGAAATTGGAAAAATTGCAACCAAAGAAGTTCAAGGTCAACGATAAAGTTCGTATAAGCAAATACAAAGGTGTATTTAGTAAAAGATATCTACCAAATTGGACTAATGAAGTATTTACAATTTATAAAGTGCAACCAACTATACCTGAAACCTATTTATTAAAGGATAACAAGGGTGAATTACTTCAAGGTGGATTTTACGGACACGAATTGTTGAAATCAACAGTCGGTGATGTATATCTTGTCGAGAAGATTTTACAAAGGAAAAAGGATATGGTTAAAGTCCGGTGGTTAGGGTTTGATAAAAGTGAAGACTCTTGGATTCCTTCAAAAGACTTAGTATAGTTGTTTAATAGCTCATTGTGTGTTTAACCTTTATACAAGATGGAGATTGTACAACAAAAAGACCGATTTAATATCAATAACATTGATGAATTGACAGTTGACAATGATAAGTTAAATCATGGAAAACATGGTGAATTACTACCAAATACGATAAGATGTCTAATAACTGGTCCTTCAAATTGTGGAAAAACTAATGTTGTTTTTAACCTTATAACTAATCCTAAAGGATTGCGTTTTAATAATATATACATTTTTTCAAAATCATTGCAACAACCAAAATATCAATTATTGGATAAAGTACTTGCAAGTGTACCTGAAGTGAATTTTTACAAGTTTAATGCCAGTGAAACAATTATGCAACCAAATGAAGCAAAACCATTTTCTATTTTTATATTTGACGATGTTTCTTGTGAAAATCATGACACAATAAGGAATTATTTTGCTATGGGAAGACATCATAATATTGATAGCATTTATATTGGTCAAACATACAGTAAAATTCCAAAACAACTTATAAGAGACAATGCAAATATGTTGATCATCTTCAAGCAAGATGAAACAAATTTAAAGCATATATATAATGATCATGTAAATGCGGATATGCCATTTGAAAAATTTAAAGAGATGTGTGGCAAAGCATGGAATGAGAAATATAGCTTTCTCGTTATTATGAAGGAAGAAGATATTAAAAATGGTAGATATCGTATAGGGTTGGATAAATTTGTATTTATGCGTTGAACTACCGATGCTACATCTAGTTACACGTTGAACTTCACAGTGTAAACATGGTGAATCAAGAAAAACTATTGAAAGAAATAAAATCACTCAGTGATTCTATTAGGATGAAGAATCGTGCATTGAGGATGGGTTTAAGTGAAAGAGAAGAATTTCTAGAGACTACCTTTAAACCTATTACGGAACCTTTAAAACAGATATCGGAAACTATTGGTAAACCTCGTTATGAAGGAGATGTTTTACTACCAGTTTCTAAACA
This sequence comes from Neoaliturus tenellus, assembly GCA_030545055.2. Taxonomy (NCBI): domain Eukaryota; kingdom Metazoa; phylum Arthropoda; class Insecta; order Hemiptera; family Cicadellidae; genus Neoaliturus; species Neoaliturus tenellus. The sequence continues at coordinate 67,353 of JAQYXR010000306.1, read as the reverse complement.
AGAAGTACAAGCATTAAAAAAAGAAGAAGATGATGATTCATATACAAGTGCTAGTGAGCAAGAAGAAACAAAAGAAGAAGAACCAATTGTTGAAAAGGAAGAAGAACAGCCAATACCTGAAGCTGAACAATCTATTCCAAATTTAACTCAATTGAGTAGCGATATATTACAACATGGACCTCTTGGAAGAAAATATATAATGAAAATGCTACATGACATGAAATCAAACCCGAATTTGAGTAGATCACACGTATACGGAGCAAGAATTGATGGGAATGAATTGAAGATTGGCGATTCAAAGCTTGAAATAACACAAGACGATTACATCATTATTGGTGAGCATAGATATAAAGGAACAAAAGGATTATATGAATTAATTTTTAAAAACATACCACTAAGATATTCATCCAAAGATTTAAGTGTTTTTAAGGAGATTCTACAAAATACTAGCGCTCATAAAAGAAACTACTTAAAGGATGGAATGATTAATCGTTCACGTGCAACAAAATATAACATCGTTATAAAAAAGTTGTTTCCTCCACGAAAATTGCCAACATTACGTACTGCACCAGCGGTAAGACAACCACTGAAAAGAAAATCTTTATCACTTATGGATTTATCACTTCTTGAACAACATGGTAAAAAGAGTAAAGGAGATACTTCAACATCTGGTAAAGGATTGATGAAAAATCTATACAATACAAATGTGATTTACTACAATGTCATCAATAAATTGGTTGATAGAATGAGACTATTGCATGAAGCCATGGAAGCTGGTCATACAGGTTTAAATAATGAATGGGTAGCTCTGATTGATGAACTCAGGAATCGCGACATAATTGTATAATTGTCCGCGGATATATAAGAGTTGCAGGTGTATAATGTGTCAGTTCTAACATGAGCGTCGACAAGTTCGGACGCTACTCCGCGTTAGGAGTGCAAGTTGGAGAAAACAGAAAAAGAAGTGGATTACCGCAAACACCCGAAGGTGACTATAACATAAATAATAAACGTTTAAAGTTTGTTAAAGATCCAGAAGAAGATGGAGATGCAACAAATTTAAAGACAGTAAAGGAGGAAACATCTACAAGTTTAAAACTCGACAACAACCAACTGTATGATGCAAAATCTCACAGGGTTATTAACGTTGCAAAACCAGTCAACAATGGAGATGTTGTTAATAAAGGCTATTTTCTATCTGCGATGGAATATGCTTTACTGTTGGAAAAGACTAAAAGTGGAAAAAAGTACAATGCTTTAAATTATAAAATAACTAATGTGGCAGATCCAACCGAGGATACAGATACAATTAATAAGCGTTATTTGCACTCTGTAATACCAGAAAAGAAAAAAGATGGATTTTCCTTCTATAAATATACTATAAACGATATTGGATATCCTAAAGAAGAAAGTGATGGTGTTAATATAAAATACATTAAAGATAATTGTATTTTATATAATAGTGCTGTTATTGATTGTCATGGAAAAGTGTTGTCCAATCTGGAAGATGGTTCAACTCCATCTGATGCTGCTACCGTGAGACAAATGAATGAAAGCTTGAAAAAAGGAACATCCGCTTTTGTTAAACAGAATCAGGTGGTGTCAAAGAAAGGTGATGAGTTTATGCAAGGCAGTGAAAAGTTTACCTTACTACAACTAAAAAATGACAAGTGGGATGGAAAAAATAAAAGATTGTCAAATATAAGTTTAGGCACGGAAGAACATGATGCTGTTATTTTAACACAAGTACCACAACTATCAGCTACTGGTGTTAATTTTATATGTAAAGGTAGACGATTAACCCAAGTTAAATCTGGTAAAGATGATCAGGATTGTGTTGTTGTAAAACAAACTATAGTTTTAGATAAAATAAATAACGTATATGATGGAAAAAATAAAAGAATATCTAACATATCAGCAGGAATAGCTCCGAATGATGTTGCTACTATTAATCAAGTTATAGCAACCTCTAATAACGATCCATCTGCGTATACATGTAATGGTAAACGTATCACATATCTTGATAATCCTACACGTAACAAAGATGCTACTAATGTAGAGTATGTAATGAATCTTGTAGGTAATGTAGTTATTGATATGCATAATCATTTGATTAATGCATCGATGAAACACAATAAAATCGAAGATTCTCAGAGAAACCAATGGATTAAAGATGAAATCATTGATAGATACTAGTAAAACTTATGAATATTTAAGTATGGAATATACAAAAAAGGATTCATTATCATAAAGTATTTCATAGAGTGAAGACGTTGGTTACATAAAACAGCATAATGAAGACCGTATCGCTCAGTCGTCGTCAAGACAGCGGCAAGAGAGGACGTGGTTTAACATCAGCTGCATTATCCCTGCTCAGACGGATTCCAATTGGTGCTGTTGTGAATCGAGCGATAGACGCTTTACCATACGAATTACATCTGCCCGGAGGTTATCAATATTGTGGACCTGGAACTAAGTTGGCAAAACGTTTAGCAAGAGGAGATCCTGGAATTAATAAATTAGATCAAGCTTGCAAAGAACACGATATAGCATATTCAAAGTATAAAGATTCAACAAATAGATCAATAGCAGATAAAATTCTAGCAGAAAAAGCTTGGCAAAGAGTAAAATCAAGTGACGCAAGTATTGCAGAAAAAGCAGCGGCTTGGGCAGTAACTACAGCCATGAAGACGAAAGCAAAGTTAGGTGGTGGAAAACGTCGCAGAGGAAGACCTGCAAAGAGAGGCACACCCAAAAGAGGTGGAAACATTAAAAAAGGACGTCGTAGAACTCATAAAGCAAGTATAAAGAAGACTTCTGTTTGGCAAATGGTAAAAAACGGAGCAGGTTTATACCTAAGACCATACCGTGTGTACTAAATAAGAAGAATCAATTAATAATTCCAAATAAAGCCTTAACAAATCATCAGTTAAATGATTATGTAAAATGTTTGAAAATACCATTCTTTCGAGGAGTTTTTATGAAAGATGCATTACCAACTAAAATATGGAAAAATGAAACTGGAATAGTAAATTTGGATTCCACCTATGGTCCAGGTACTCATTGGGCATGCTATAAAAAGCTCGGACAAACCATTTACTACTTTGACAGTTTTGGCAATCTACCACCGCCAAAAGAACTTCAACATTATTTTCGAAACTCAAAAAACATTTTTTACAATTACAAAAGAGAACAACCTAACAATACTGAAATATGTGGGCATTTATGTTTGGAGTTTCTAGCGAAAAGTGTCAGTCAGCTTTAAGATGTCATCGTATACAGTGTCATTGAGTGGAAATTCATCCACATTAAAAAGTACGCTGTTCCCAGCATTGCGTCTATCCAAGGAACGATTATGGGAAGCGGCATTACTTGATTTGACTACCTACAACTCAATTCCTAATGTTACGGAAGGGAAGAACAATTTACTACATTATTATGAAACTAAGGATGCTGCAGGAAAATACTCAGAATTGAAAATAATTACATTTCCTACTGGAGCTTATGAAATTGATGATATAAACCAATTATTACAGAAACAACTCGGAGAAGACAATATCACCGTTAAAGGAAACAATAATACTTTAAAAGCAGAAATAACTTCAAAATATTATATTGATGTCAGCTTGGAACAGTCGATTGGCAGTTTACTTGGATTTACAGATACAAAAAAGAAAATCTTAACTCCTGGAACTACTCATTCAGGTGATTCAACTGTAACAATATTGAAAGTAAATAGTATTGATGTCACGTGCAACATTATACACGGATCGTATAGAGATGGAGTTAATCAACATATTTTACATACATTTTATCCAACAGTGGCTCCCGGTTTTAAAATTGTTGAGAAGCCACAAAACTTGATATACCTACCGTTAAACACCAGTTTCATTTCAGACATCGTACTGAACATATTGGATCAAGACGGTCATAGTGTTGACTTTAGAGGAGAAACAATTACTATACGGATACACATCAGAGCAGCAACATAAAAGTCAACATGGGATTATCATTTAAACCGCAACGGAAGAGTCGGGAGCTCAGTAGCTCCTCGACATTGGAAGAGTTAACATCGGAAAACATTCGTTTTCTACAGAAGATTGGATTGAAACTTAACAGCGATGGATATCCTGGATATATCTCAAGGACCAACGTTCGACGAAACACTATGGGAGAAGGAATATCACACGCACAACCCTTACACTTCATCAAAATTAAACAATAACGATGAAATAAGGATCCCCATTCAACAACAAGATATTTACACTTTACCGTGTGAAAGTTACTTGTACATTGAAGGACGGGTATTAAAATTGGATGGAAAAACTGCTTCAACAGTTCCTTTTATAAATAACCCGATGGCATATCTTTTTGATGAAATAAGATATGAAATATCAGGGGTGACGGTTGATTCAACAAAAAAGGTTGGTTTAACAACGACATTGAAAGGATTAACATCATTAACACCGCATGAGAAGAATTCAATAGTCACTGCCGGATGGGTTGCCCCTGATAAAGACACTATAACACCAGCTTCCAACGGTCACTTTGATTTTCATGTACCTTTACGATTGCTTTTGGGATTCGCTGAAGATTACAAACGGGTAATAATAAATGTCAAACAAGAATTAGTATTACTCAGATCTTCAACTAATAAGGACTTGATACTTGCAGACCCTGCAACTACGGAAGATAAACTGGAATGGCAACTACAGTTGGATAAAGTTGTTTGGAGGGTACCTCATGTAAGATTGGCTGATGAACATAGAATCCTATTATTGAGAAAGTTGAAATCTGACCGTGATATTGTGATGCCATTCCGAAGTTGGGAATTTCATGAATACCCTACACTACCTCAGACAGAACGACAAACATGGACCGTCAAGACATCAACTTACTTGGAACGAGCAAGGTACATAATACTCGGTTTTCAAACTAAGCGAAAAGATGTTATCACTGCAAATGCTGGTCAATTTGATCACTGTAAAATAAAGAATTGTAAAGTTTTCCTAAACTCTCAATTCTTTCCCTATGACAATTTGAATGTCATGTTCAGCAAAAAACGTTTTTCCATTTTATACGATATGTATGCAAGATTTCAATCGTCATATTATGGAAAGACTAATACACCACTATTATCACCTGACCAGTATTATTCCAAGGCTCCAATAATTGTAATCGATTGTTCAAAACAAAATGAATCGGTAAAATCATCAAGTGTGGATATAAAAATTGAAATGGAATTTGAAGAACCAGTAGCGGATGGAACTTCGGCATACTGTCTAATTCTACATGATAAAATAGTTACTTACACACCGCTGACCGGAATTGTGAAGAATGTACTTTAAGAAGAATTGTACAACAACTGCAAATTTTTGAGGTTAGAATTATCTGCTTTAATTTTTGAGGTTAGAATTTCATTTGTGAAAGACAAGTTGAAAACAAACAATTATGTAATTGTATAAATTTCAAGGATTTTACGAAAAATATAAAAGCGAGAAAATAATTAGTAGAAACTTCATTCTATCTTCAACCGTCGTATGGGAAACATCATTCGCAAGATGAATTCTACTAACGGAGAAGAAAATACACCTCTAATGGATGATAATAGTTCAGATATAGAAAAACAAGTTGAACGAGAAATGGACGAGTTCCTAAAATTCAACAAACATAAGAAGAGAGAAGAAGAAAAAGCTGAAAAAGAAGTAAAAAGGAAGAAGGTTGAAGTTAACATTACAACCAATATTTTAACAGAAGTATTTCTTCGGATTATCTACCCAATTTCTTCATGCATGACAAAAAGTATATCAGTTGGAATTTTAAAATCAATGGATTATTCACCAATTGTTATTTTAAATCATGGAAACAAAATGGTTACTTTCAGTGAAACTACTTGGGAATCTCTCATGAAACATTTACATCTTTTGGAGTGCTATTTAAGTAACAACACATTTGGAAGAAGAACAAGATTAAGTTTATTGGAATCAAATATTGAAGTTGATATAGTAAAACATCGTGGAGGACAAATTGTTCGCTTCAGAGATTTAACTACACATAATGTTAAATTATATTTCACTAAAGAAGAATTTTACACTTTAAGTTGTACTACCGGTCCCGTCACCAGATATTTGAAACAACTAATATTTTCAAGTGCAATAATTAAAGACTATCTAATTGATACATTGGACAAAAAACCTTTTGTTCCAATTTTATACGGTCCCGTGGATACTTCAATCTTTAATAGAATACCTCAAGAAGTTGAAATGTGGAGACAATTAAACAACTATCACACCAATTTTAATATTGATGAAGTGGCACAAGAAGTGAAAGAAGAAGAACAATCCTGTCTGTTATAAACATCGGCTCATTCAATTTTTAAGTCAGTTGTTAGTAAGACTTCATCATGAATAAACGGGTTTCGTTTTCTAATGCGCCACATATAATGGAAGTTAAAAGAGGTATAATTGAATTTCAAGCTTTCCGAGGAAATGATGGTAATTTTATTTTTAAAGAATTAGTAATCTTGGACATGAACACATCAGTAGTTTATCATTATTTGTTCAAACCTCCAGTACCATTTAATAGACTAACAACTAAAGCGAAAGTTACAAACAAATGGTTGAACAAACATTTTCACAACTTAAGATGGGATGAAGGTTTCATTAATTATAACATGATGCCGCACATTATGAATCATTATTGCAAAGAGTTTAAAATTATCTACACAAGGGGATTGGAAAAAGCAAATTGGATACAATCATTTACAAGCAACGAAGTGATTAATGCAATAATTGATAAAGATTTCCAATGCTACTTCAACGAACTTTGTATTTCATCAAAAAGTTTTAAACATCGAAGGTCGCAGTGCGCTTTAAAGAATGCCTACCGCTTGAACAATTTCCTTCAACAAAGTGGTGGGGGTAGTGTCGATTATAAAAGTGAGAGCGCTACCATGACGCAGCATGAGTATTACTCTAACCTCCGAAGAGACAACATCTCCGACGGACATTCTTATTAACAAGAAGATTAACAACAACATCAAGATGGCATCACAGAATTTACTTCAAAGTTTAGTTGATCAGTTCAACGCTCATTCTAAATCATCAATTCTACCTACAAAGAAATGTTCTGAACTAAAAGAAGAAAAACACTACATCATTCATACGATTAAGAAAATGGAAACTTCAGTAGGTGATGCTATTAATTGCACATTGAGCGAGGCTCCATATACAGTTGGTGATGAACCAAAATTTCAGATCTTCCTACCAAGACGCTTTGTACAACTTCTTCAAAATGAAGATCTTCGTGTAGTTCAACCCGGCGCACTCTATTTGGTTTCGCACGGACCAAGTGGGAACAACTCAACTGAACTAACTATTCATGTAACACCTACTACTGATTAGTTTGTACATAACATTGTAACTATTTGTTTGTAATTGTTTTTCAATAAATATGATATAAAGAAAAAACAAAAAAAAATTAAAAGAAGCAACATATTGTGATGTCTTTGTACATTACAATATGTTGCTTTTTTTAAAAATTCCACGGGATGACCTTGACCCAATTTTGTGTGATAATAAAAGTGAAAATCAACTTGTGAAATTCATCAGTCTACGACTACCTTTCGTACCGTACACATCTCACTCTCTATCACTAAATACAAAACTTCAACATGTCCCTAAAGGTTAAGTGTGCATCTTATGATACCAATACCATAACTACTTTTGAACAACTTGAAGATTTAACTAACGAAATGCGAGTTTTACTTACCGGTGGTTATCACTTAACTGTTGATGTTAGTGCTACTAATACAAGGATGTTCACTAAAACAAAATATTGCGATGATGAACTATTTTTTTCTACACAACCTACAACTTCTTCATCGCCAGCTGGTCAACATAACGTCAAGTTCCAGAAGTATTACCAATGTTGAATAACTTTTAATAAATAAAATTACAACTAAGGAATCACGTGATCAATGTCAAGTTCATAAAAAGGATGTAAGAGTTTGATAAATAATCATTCGCTTCTCAGCTCTCGCCACGACAAGACCTATTCAACAAAATGTTATACAGAATGATGATTGAACTTGATGGAAAAATCTATGGAAAAGACTACAACACCGTTGAACAAATGACCCAAGATTTAGATGTATTAACTAAAGAAGGATATCAAGCTAAATTAATTTTAAAATTTCCTGAAGTACATCCATTATCAACAGAAGAACTTGTTGCTATGGCTAAGGCGGAGAGAGAGAAAAAGTCTGAAGAAAACAAACAAAAAGAAACTTCCTAAGTTTCAATAATACTTACACTTGTAAGGTATAATTTTTTAAAACTCCATTTGAATGACCTTGAAATTACCCCTACCATATTTCATAGTACATAAAACTCGCTATTCATTACTGTACAATCTTATTCTTTCACTAGACTCCTCAGCGTCAACATGGAAGAGCAAAAATACAATTACAAACCTCGTTACTGTTCTAAACAACAGTGTACAGATTTAGGACCAATGATGGTGGATGGGTTAGCTTGTACTAAATGTGAATTCTTCGGATCTTGTTATTGCAAATGTAAAACAAAACAACTACCACCACCGGAATTGCGAACTTTCAAATTTTATAAATCAAGATATTTTCATACATATTGTCCTCAAAGATGTTTCAAATTTCACCCTCTAGATCTTGCTCATTGTCAACGCACCAAGTCTCATCAAGATGATTTTTGTACACATATAATAAAAAGATGTAAATACAGATCAGATTGGTATTCCGATCCTGTAGAACCATCAAATGTGTAATTTCAGTTTTACACTCTTTTTTAAAACTTCATTTGGATGACCTTGAGATTTCCCCCACCACTAGTTCTAATTTTTATATAATATTATATTCAACTTTAAATCATTTCACTTCCAACACTCAAACTAACAACATGGAAGCAAAATTTATCAAGTTTGAACATATAATAACTGAGAGGGAGGAGATGGAAGAATTGTTTCAAAACTTACTTTCTATCATGGACAAATATCCTATGAGGTGGTTCAAAATTGTGGTTCAATATTTAAATCCTGGTGAGTTATTTTCTTCATCATCACAGAGTGAGGAAGACGAAACAACTAATTCAGTTAGAATAATTGAATTAAAAGATAAAGAAGAAGAACTTACCGCTTTATTTGATCATAAGCTCAAGGTCACCATTATATAAACCCCCTCCCTATGCACCGATCCTCATTCCATCACCGACTCTCCAACAATGAACAACTCTCCATTGACCCAAATGAATTCTAGTTTTGAAATAAACTCTAAAGAAGAGTTACAAGACATTTTTAATATTTTACAAGAACTTGTAGATAATTTTACAACCATCAAAATGAATTTGGAAATAACATACGATTGTCCTATTTGTGATAAAGTTGAAAGTTCGGACGAAGACAGTTTACTAAATCTAACTCCTGCACCATCTGACACTACTGATGGTAATAACGAAGAGCAAAATATTTCCCCCACCACTTCTTTATAATTCTTCGCTCCTCCCACCACTTCTTTATTTAACTAACATTTCTCGCTTTCACTTCTCATTCCGTCTTCGACTTTTCAACCATCAACATCACTTGTTTTAAAATTTCAAACACTAACACAATCATGATGGATATGATGGATGAAGTTCCCTTCATAACTAGAATGGAAGAGGATAAATTGAAATTGGAAATTAAACGATTGGAAATGGAACGGGAAAACCAACTCGAAATGTTACATTTGTTCAAGCTTTTCAAATACATCATCTGGGGACTCTGCATTTACCTTCTCATCGTCGTCGGTGTTTCATTTACAACTCTGTAATTCATCACAAAAGTTCAACTTGTTTAAACTCTGCTGTTGCACATTAATTGTATGTTCAGTAATAAAATTCAAAAGTTACTTCAACCTATCCTACTATCACCAACTAGTTCAACTTAGAACTATTTCTGGTGGTAGTTGGGTAGGCTTTTTTAAAACTTACTCTGGATGACCTTGACATACTTTCCAGATCCTATTTATAAATTTCAATTTCAGTTTTAAACTAACTTTTAGTTTTGTTCAACTATTAAGAGTTTTGTTAACACCGTCAAATTTCAGTTTTCAACTAACTTTTAATTTATGTGTACTTTTAGTTCAACCCTAGTTACTTTATTCGCAAATTCAGTTCAACCGACCGCCGACGCTATCGCCATCTCCACCCCAATATTTTAACATCTCTGCCCGTAGGGGCAGCTGCCCGGACATCTGTTCGGTTTTAAAAATATAAAAGAAAGGTAAAGGAGTGGGGGTGGCGCATGCTCACCAATGCAAAACTAAGGTTTGAGGTTAGAATTATCCATGGCGGCCGCCATGTCTAGTTCAGTTTCACCACATAGAGTCGGCGACCGGTTATTGGTCTAAAGGAGTGGGGGAAAGGGTGGTGGGGGGAAGGTTGCCATTTTATAAGCCCTCTCCCTAGACGGCGCTTCTCATTCTATCGCCAACTTTCAAACGATAAACACCTCTCCCATGGCACGGATGAATTATCCCGCTATCACCAACTACTTCAACTTAAAACTATTTCTGGTGATAGTTGGATAGGATTTTTAAAAACTTACTCTGGATGACCTTGACATATTTTCTACATCTCAGTTATAAGTTTGAATTTCAATTTTGAACTAACTCTTAATTTTTCTTCAACTGTTGTAGTTTTGTTAACACCGACGAATTTCAATTTTGAACTAACTTTTAATTTATGCGTACTTTTAGTTCAACCCCACTTTATGCGCAAATTCACTTCACCCTAACGCCAACACTATCGCCATCTCCACCCCAACCTATATGGCATAAAATATAACTACAGCATCTCATATATACCCTCCATCCCCCACCGGAAGCTATGTGACATGGCAGCTGGCGCCAGCTGCCGCGGCACGTGGCTCGGTGGGCACGTGGTCGGTTTTAAAAGTGGCCAAAAACCACTACTTAGAGTATAGGCAGCCCCCTTTTACTAAAAAGCCTGTAAAGTATTTGTGAAAGTTTTAAAACAATAAATCAAATTTAAGAATAAAGGAAAAGGTGTTTTTCCGATGGAATATGAACAAAGTATAGAATTCTGGCCCAAAGTAACTCGAAACAACAGTGTAAAAATAACTTTGATGTTCACTGAATCGGTAATCTCATGGGATCAATTGTAAGTCAGAGCAGCAGCAGCACAAACTTTTAATGGTCCTTTTTTAGCACCCTTAAATGATGCGAAAGATTATAATGGTGAATGACCTGTTGAAAAACTAAATTCTGATTGAATATTTATTTTATATAATATTTGCTCCCTTGTTTTTAAGTAAACCTTTTAAAAAACCTTTTTTTGTTGTTTTTTTAGCTACATGTTTATAAAAAAACATTTATAAAAATTTAAAAGGAAAAATAATATAATTATACAATCTAAATATTAATTACTTGCTATTCTAATTTTTAAAGTAAAATTCGCAGATAATTAGCGGAATGACCTCGATTAATTAGTTAACTGGAACTACTTTAACTGAGAGTACTTTACTCCACAGATATCAATTTATTATACAATGATCTGTGAGTAAAATATATGATACCTGAAACAAATTTTTCTCATTACAGCATGAGTCTCATCGAAAGCTTAAGTTGTAAGTTTATGGGGAAAATAAAGTGTTAAAAGAATGCAAAGTACTCGTCCAAACAAAAAGCAATATTTATTTAATTTAGGACTATATCACTCCACAAAAATTTCCAAAAATGTCTGAAATCATATTAAGTCCTATACTCTAATACGAGTAAGGTATGTATTTCTTCTAACTTTGCAAATAAATTAGTAATAGAATAAAAACCATATACACCTCGGTCTATGTGCTAGTAAAAATCTTATTTCTTTATAACCTTAAATTGAAGTTAAAAAATATTTAAGATTGGTAGTATGGAATAAAAATCTTATTTCTTTATAACCTTAAATTAAAGTTAAAAAATATTTAAGATTGGTAGTATGGAGTTGAAAAACAAAACAAAGAAATAATGAAAAAAGCTGACTCGTCTGTCAAAGTATAAAACACTTGTTCCAGTACTAACATGTGAATTCCCCAGTTATTGTTGCCAAATAATTAATAACTATCTGATACTATTATAAAAACATTTAAGCACTTTCTAAATCCTAACTTTACTGGTTATTATCAATGTTTAGAGGAAAAAAATAAATATATAAAGATAACTAAGCAATTTGCAGGATTACAGTTTAATTTCTAGAAAAGATTTACGGTAGTAACAATTGTTAAATCAGCTGTAGAAGTAGAATCCACGTGTTAGAGATTCAACATGTGGTTCAACAAGTATACACCAGAGTGCAGTGCCCGTACCGGTAGATGTACATTAAAACAGGCTAAAAGGCGACTGAGCGAAGCGACAAGCTCGTTTCGAAAGAAATGAACTTTTTCACTTGACAGTTTAGCTCACAGTCCTTTATTGATGTTTACTACGGATAATTTTGAAAACTTAACGTGCAAATGATCGACCCCAGTTACTGGGATATGTAATACAAAATGGTGAATAACACGTAGCACATAAGTTTTAAAATGCTGTACTGTACTCAAAGATTTATTTATACTGCTACTAAATTATAGTTACTATAAAATCGTAAATCCTTTTTTGGATAATTCTGTAAAATGTTTTTTAAGTACATTAAATAATAATTTCATATTGATTTATTTGCTGTAGTTAACTACACTGTATGTCCTAATTTATTGAAAGCACAACAATATTTTAAGGTATCGTCCGCATATATTTATTATGCTATTCCTACATTAAAGCCTGCCGAGTAATCTGTGGTGGACTAATGAAGTTGGGTTTCGTTACTCATAACTCAGAACTCATAATCCCTGTTGGGGAATTATAGTAATGAAGCTCAAACTCTATCAAAGGATTTTTAAAAGTCTGATTGAAATTGCTGTAAATCTCCTGTAAAAACAATACCCCGTCGCAGCAGACCTGCGTACTCAGCGAATTTCCAAATTAGTAATATTGATTTTGACCAGATGAACCTGTAAACAAAATTTCATTTCGTGCTCATAAATAGGGAAATCAATGTCTATTCTCCTTAAGATAAATATAAGAAAGTAATATGAAGGTATGCTGCCATGGGGAATACTAAAAGTAGATTTTAGGGATAAAGAAAATTTATTTGGACCATATGAAGCCATATACTAAGGTTCATCAATATCTTTCCATAAATAAAAGAGTTTGCCTATTCTCCATATGATTAATATATTAAAAGAGTAAGACTTATGCAGGTTTGCTGCCATGATAAGTATAACAACCAAGATTTTTTAACATAAATGGTTGAATCTCGACCAAATGAAGCTAAATATCAAGTTTAATTCAAAAATATTTGTTAATAAGTGAAATTACCACATCCTTATTCCCCGTAAGATTAACATTTGAGCCCCAAAATATACAATGTACATTTTTACTGACTTCAATTACTGTCTTTAGACTTTTTAATATCTCGGTAACCAATGGACATAGAGCAAAGCTTAAAAATACTAAAATGTGTGTTTTTTTAGCTAAATCGAGTGACGATTTAAAATTTTAAAATTAAAAAAAATACGTATGAAAAATGCAAAACCCCATATTGGGGTACATACCCCCCAAAACTACCAGGTATTTTTGTAATTAAACTTTCAAATGTTTTTCTTTAATAACCTAGTTATATTTAGGGTAAAAGTACATTATCATGTTCATTAGGCAATGTGGAGATTTTTAGACAGCGGCCGTTAGGGAATCCCGCCGGGACGAGTAACTACGCGTTCGGATTAAATAGTAATAAAGGACGGTCATTTGGGAGCACGCAACTAATTAACTAATGGGAGGATTTGGCCAAGAGTACAAAGCAGGGTTGTTGAGATTATATTAAGCGAACTGGCAACATTGTTGTGCAAATAATATCTGAACATCATAATTTGTTTATTTCTCAAGCTGGACTACAAAACCTGCATTCAATATATAAAAGTTTTTAGTTAAAAATACTATAATTGTGATAGTTAAATCAGCTTTTTATTCTTTTAATGAATATATTAAGTTTAATAATATGTATTAAATAATATACATGCTAGACCGGAAAAAGACTTAGTAAGAACTTTTATAAAAAAATATTGTAACTATAAATTAAAATTTTTCTATTAATGGCCTGGGACTAATGATACCATGTAATGAAAAATTAATTTTATGGTCTTTCGAGACATTTCTTTAAAAACATCATGTTTATGCTACAGCTTCAGAATAGAGTGTAGATGGAAACACAAACTAATAGATGGGCAGATGGGACCTAAAGTATATTAGTTTAAGAGATTTTGTAATGAGAAACTAAGAAAAAGTTTGATCAAGTCTGTTTTATTAGTTATTTTATGATTTATAATGATAGAGATTATTTAGAAACAATCTGAAGTGCATTACGCCAGGTAATTTGTGGGCAACTTTTACGCAAGTAAATCCGAATATTAAAATAATATAAATTTAAAGAAGCAATATACGTAGTAATTTGACCATATTTCTTTAACAACTATTCTATTTTAAATAGTGCACCGCAGATATATGTATTTTACCTTAATGATATTAAGTGTATTCTACACTTATAATGATAAAAAGACTTCATAAGTTAACCAATTTTGACTAATGATAGAATGAGTATAATTGCATTCCATTAATATTTGTACTACACAACAAATCTGCCTATACAGAAGAAATGTTTCATAAATATTTTACTACGAAACAGAAAACCCACGTATATTACTACATTTAATGGAGTCATATTTACTCCGTTATTGAAGCTTCAAGTTAAATATTAGTTATGCGCATGAAACGCTACAAAGGGTGCCTTAACAGAGACAATTTCTCTGCCGTAACTAGAGCTCAGCTTGTAGTTTGTTTCAGTCTCAAAGGCAATGCGACTAATGACCCTTTTAGGCACCTTTGTCATGGTGACAAGAATGTTTAGTTGAAATCATTTTAATAATTTTTAATCGAGATTACTTGGTAGGTAGACCTATTATACTTAGCTTTAAATTGTTATTAAATTATTAAAAAAATCTATAAAACGTATAGTTACATAATTCCTATGAGTAGTTGTAGGAAGTTCATATAATTTACCATGTTTTAAATTAAACTAGCTTGTAACTGTAGATTAACAACCATGTAATTTTTTTCTCGATAAGTGTTTAATGAAAATACTATTTTTCATTACTCTACACACGAAAATACACTTTCCAAACGTAAAGGCTAAGAAAATATAGGCTATTCCCGATACTACATGGCAAAATTACATAACGTTAACTTTCTGTGCATTTGTGGTGAACGGAAAATAATCGTTATGAGATTTTGTGGTGCAGACCGATCAGCTGTTGCATAACGCTGAGTTTCTGTGCGTATGTACCTCCACATAAGCATGGAAACTCAGCGTTATTATTTCAGTTTTTTTCTTGATACTAATTTGAATAAACAAGAATATTCATGTTGTTTACAAGTTTTTTGATATCGTAATGGAAAATAATGTTCAATGCTAGTCTCAAAAGTGCCATTAAGGGGCTCGATAGCCTTTTCCATGCTCGGCTTCGGCTCGCGCATAAATGCAATCTCTCCCCGCAATGAGTCACTTTCGAGACTAGTAATGAAAACTACTATTAGTAGAATATATGTTCAATTTGTAGAATAGAAAAATATGTTCTTATTTTATTTCTTTTTTTTCTTGCTATACGATCGATTACAATTTAAAAAAATACATTTTTTTGAGGTTCCAAGTTTATTTATTTGGAGATAATACAGAACGGTTACAGACATGTGTATTTTAGCATTGCTGCAAAAGCCTCTTTAGGCTTGTCTGCAGCTCCAAAAATTTTAAAATATTTATAACTTATATAGAGTCAGTAGTAGATATATCCTTACCCTATAAAGCTAGAAAACTTACACAAAAAACAGAACAACAACCATTGTAGAAACATATCAAAATACTGTTAACTGAATATGTAAGACAAAATATGAATAAATTATAACAAAACACAATAACCACAAAAAATAGTAATCTTGCAAGTATATAACAGTGATATAGCAACAGAAAAATATAGATAACAAAAACTATAATAACAATAACAACAAGAACAACAATAAAAAATCTAAAAAAACAAAATTAACAGCAATAAAAATATATAAAATTTAACAAGAAATAAGGAACTGTTTCAATTCTTTTTTTAACAGACTATATCTTGTGAATGTTGTCAATCTCACAGGTAATTCATTAAACAATGATGGTACCAAAAAAATTTAGGATTAAATCAATCTAGCAACGAAATTTAAGAGAAAAATAACTAAATAATGTGGTTAAAAGCAAATATAGAATCAAAAGGCCACCGTAGTGTCATACTGTGTTGCGTCACGGGGCGGGTTTCACTTAGCTGCACGCCATCACGGAGACACGGAACATTGAGTAAACTGCAAAGACAAAGTGTTTTTTTTCAAGATTAATTCATCTCATTTCCATAGGACAATTCTTTTGAAGATTACTTATCAATCAATAATACTTGCCAAATAATCTATTTGTTTGAATATTAATTTATATTACTAATAAACCATGTAATTTTTGTAAAATTGAAGTATGTGTCATAAAATGTTTGGTATTTTACATCTATTATTGTACTTTTTAAAGATATAACGTCATAAACAATTTAATAATTTGTGAGTTTACAATAATGTTTTTAAAGTTACTAGATAATATGTAAATATTGAAATTACCAAATGGTTGAAATATTGTTCCTCGACGTTAATTATTCAAAGCAATACAGGAAAGAATTAACAAAAACACTTCTTTGATTGTTCAAATATGTTCTAGAAATATAATGCAAAACAAATTCAAAACCAATAAAACAATAAATTACCACATTAATTTTTTGGTTGATAACGTCTATGCCTGAATGATATATTCAGGTAACATCATCACTTTATTTGGGATTTAAATTGAATGGTATTAATAAAGTAGATAACATATATTCGAATGATTTTTCTTCAACAATAATTATTTTTTCATGTTAACTTTTTTTATATTCAACTAAAACTGACTGATGATTAAACTAACTGTTGCACTGACACCAACTTGTATGCATTTAATAATTGAATTTATATACATTTATGTGTAATTATCACCTCACATTATGACATAAGTTTTGTATTGTACATACAAAGCCACTACAAGCAAACGGGAATGTTAATTTTAGTTTTTTTTTTTTTTGTGGCATTTCCATATATTCGTACGTTCGTATGACCGAAGATACTAATATGTGCAAAATGTTCTTGCTACATAAAAAGTTGACCTTTCAAGGTATTGACTACCGGAAGTCATCTATCTATCGTGACGTCATCGTTTGTGTCACAAAGAACTTGCTTTTCATACCATTCAGTAAAAAAGTTTTCATGATGGAAACCAACAATATTTTGATACTCTTGCTTTAAATAAAAAACCATAATAATAACTACAAAATATTAGATTTATAACATTACCTTTGATTTTGTTAAATACTACCGCTTCAATATTATGGGCATGATGTAGGATTAAATTTTAAGGTCCGAGATAAAGGTTAGAGTTTGTCTGATACATCACCCAACCGCTCATTAATAATCATTACTCCAGGGCCCTTGGAGACTCGCCGTGTATATTATACTACCCATTAGGGTAATAAGGGCTATGTTATGCGATACATGTGTGTAAGCAAAACCTAAATTGAAGTTTTACTTTGTACCTAGTTAAATGTGTGATGGTTAACTTGCGTCATTACTGAGGCATGTGAGTGTCTGAAATTTTTCAAAACAAGTTTAATAGTTGTTTTATTTACCAGACAACAATTAGCAGGCTATTTAAAATATATGTGCAATAGAAATTAAATTTTTTTACTTTTGAAATTTTTTACAGTCTAGCGGATTTAAAGATTTTTACGTTGGTAAATGAATAAGGGCTTTAAATACTTGGGTGAGTATATACTTTTAAACCAAAACAAATTAAAATATAAATTAATTAATCTTATCGTACGTAAAATGCTGACGTGTAGGGGAAAATGCAAAAAATTTTGTGATAATATAATGAAGAAATTAATTAAATATAGTTACGAAGAGATCAACCTTAAGTAATACCGCAAAAAATTGTTTAAACATTTTTATGAAAATACAGTAAGAATTTTTAAACTTCAACGGTTATAAATTTAAGATAGCTCAACATGATTCCTTGAAAAATAAACGTAAAATACAATAAATATGGATGTCATGGGGTATTGTTCATTAAATAATTTATACTTCCACTATTAAATTATATTTTTATACATTTTTATAATTGTATATGAATTGATACTAACCAATAGAACATGCATCAAATGGATATTTGACGGAGAGTATTGGATATTATATCCTTGACCTGCACGGGGATCGGTTTATTTTGGTAAATTTCAAACAAGTTAAATCTAAATAATAAAGTGCTGATAATGATTGCTGATGTTCTACACACAACATTTTCATTAATATATAAAATTAAGTTTTTAAAAAAATAATGTAGTTTATGCGTTTTGAAAGTAGCTAAATAGTCATTTTTATTTTTATTATTCCAAAAATAGAAGATAATAAAACGACGTATGTGTGCAACTTTGTAGGTCAAGGCTGAAACTCCATTGCGATCCTGTTTTATATTGCAGGACACACGCCATACTTGTGTGTCCAACCCTTATCTATCAATCAATACCAGTGACGTACTTGGTTGTCTGATAAGATGAAAATGGAACACAAATAGAGATTCATCCGATATAATTGGATGAACGGATCGAAGAGGAGAGAATCCTCATACATGACTGTTAACAGCCTCACTGTAGTGACAAACCCCTATTTTTTGTTCGACGATAACGCTCGCAAAAAGCCTCAGATC
>JAQYXR010000306.1:0-48365 GCA_030545055.2 Neoaliturus tenellus | reverse complement strand
CGTACTCCTAGTATTCATTCATTAATGTTGGAGAGCAGAATTTCGAAATTCATACGTTATAAAGAGCATTTTTTGTAAATAACAGAAATGTAAACACTGCATAATACTTACTTTGTAAATATAACCTTAAAAATACAACTTTTTATTTAATATTTTTAACGATTAAAAGTCTAATTTTGGATTATGATAAAAAACGTTGTTCATCACTCGGAGCAAAAGTGTCTTTTTGATGCTTAATCGTTTTTAAAAAACTCGGCTGCGCCTCGTTTTTAAAACACGATTGCGCACCAAAAAGACTCACTTTTGCTCCTAGTATTGAAAACTACTATTAAACTCTGAACAACAGGGCTGATAATAAATAATATAAGACATTACCTAAATACTTCTAGCAAGTAACGTTGCTGGTTTTGCCTAATAGGCTTGTTTGTTTCACATTGCTTGTTTCACCTATCCTATATATTTTATCTGAAATTTCTTAATAAAGATAATAAAACAAAAACCAAACAAGTTAGACGACCCTTTTGGTTAAAGATAAAATAAATTTGTCAATTCTTCAATAATATTGTGAAAATAACGAGTTGCCCTGCATGATATTTTACGTTTATTAAATCAAACAATATGACTGACTATTTCTTATGGGGTTTTCACAAAAGTTAATTATTATAAATTTTTATTCCATTTATTAATAAATCAATATTAATAAGTCAAACAAATTTATGTCAAAACATAGACCTTTACCAAAAACAAATCTATCTAAAAAAATCTATTTTAGCGAATTTCCCATAGGGAATAAGCTATTACCGTAGGTCTCATGGTAAGACCTAAGCCCGGGACCATGTAACTTTTTCGTTTTGAGGTGCCTAGAGACCAAAAATAATAGTCATTAGAAATTATATATATATATATATATATATATATATATGTATATATATGTAAGTATGTATGTATGTATGTATGTATGTATGTAGGCTATGTGTCCCTAGACACGATAACTCTCGTAAAAATAGTCCGATCGACACCAAATTTGGTAGAGATGTGTAATCTTACATTTATTCGGATGAGTTCGTAAATCAGACATATCGACCCACCGGAAGGGGTAGTTTTGTTGGTTTTGTACTCCAAAAATGGATCTTTTGCATTTTTCATATGTAATTTTAAAAAAATTTTAAATTTTTATTTTCACTACTGGATTTAGCTAAAAAAAACACACAATTTAGTATTTTTAAGCTTTGCTCTATCTCCATTGGTTACCGAGATTTTAAAAAGTCTAAAGACAGTACATTGTATTTGAGGCTCCAATGTTAATCATATGGAGAATAAGGATGTGTTAATATTTCACTTACTAACCAATATTGTTGGATGAAACTTGGTAATCAGCTTCATTTGGTTGAGATTCAACCATTTATGTTAAATAACCTTGGTTTTTGAACTTATCATGGCAGCAAACTTGCATACTCTTTTCCCATGTTAATCATATGGAAAATAGGCAAACTCCTTTATTTATGGACAGATATAGATGAAACTTAGTGTATGGCTTCATATGGTCGAAATAAATTTTTTTATGCTAAAAACCTACTTTTAGTGTTAGCCATGGCAGCATACCTGCATACTCTTTCCCTATATTTATCTTAAAGAGACTAGACATTTATTTTCCTATTTAGGAGCACGTGATGAAATTTTGTTTACAGGTTTATCTGGTCATAATTAATATAACTAATTTGGAAATTCGCTGAAAACGCAGGTCTTCTGCGACGGGGGGGGGGGGGGGGGGGTATTTTAGACTAATAATATTTTATTATCTATGTAAGGACAATAGAATGAAACATTCATAGCGTAATATTTTATAAAATAAACCGTTATACCACTTGTTGAGATCCAATTCAGCAGCTATACCTGATGGGTTTTCACTGGAAATGTAATAAGCATTAACTGCAAGCGGTAAAAGCAGTTTTGGGCATCAGCTAGAATCCCGGTTACCTCAGTTTTCCTGATTGTGCAGTTAACCTGAACTATTTGTTTGATTGTTTGACTATAAAAACCACAGTAAAAATCAATTTTGCAACGACGTCTGATTACATAAAACTGTGAAACCAAAACATTTCAGTCTCCAATTGCATTATACCCGTAATCGGTGTATTATGGTAGGTTTGCCATTAATTTAAACACATTTCTAATTTACAGCTGGCCAACTAGGCCGTTCCCATGGTCGGCCCGTGGGCACCCACCGCAGACTGTGGTCATGTGATCAGTGATCATGGGTCGGTGCCGGTCACTGAGGTTGCGTCACGTCAATCTAGTGATCACATGCTGTTCCGCCATCCGCGCGAGACCCTGCTGCTACTGTAGTCACTCAAGACTTTCGTCCCCCACTCCCTAGTATACGAAGGGTTATACACAACTTTGTTGTAAAACTCATTGTACAGTGACCAACCACTTTAGCTCTATAATCTAAGTTAGTACAAGCCAAACATAGGCTGGCATAGCAGTGGAGAAAAATTGTTCAAAGTGGTAGGTTTGTAAGGGGCAATAGTTGACTATGTGGTCCGTTGACTGAGTTTCTGCTCGCAATTTGACTGACACGGAACCTGCCCAAACTTGAATTCCATTAGTTACATCTACCAATAATACATATTTGATAGATATGCATGCAATTCTTTCTTTGCAGTCTTCAAGAGAAGAGTACAAAAGCTGAGGTACTCTGATTACGTCAATTGAAAAAATACATTTTCAATTTTTGGCACTTGCTTTTATTGTAGTGGTTTGCTTATATCTGGGTGCTTATATAGTGTTGTTATTAAATTGTTGTCAATTTAAATGTTCTGTAACGTTTCATAATTACCTATAAATGAACTGTAATTGTAATTGTTATTGTTATATTTTATTTCTATTGTTGTTATGTGTACTTCAATATTAATTTATTCTTGTTATTGTTAATTTATATTTTATTATCTATTTATTATTGTTGTTATTGTCATTTCTATAGAAATTTTTATACCTTAGGCATTGTAAAAGACTTTTTGATATGCATTGTAAAATACTATATTGTGTTGCACTTTCTCAGTTATTGTTTACTAACTGTTATGTATTGTGTTATTCACCTTTTGATATCTTAGCAATTTTTCATTCACAAGTATTGTACAATCGGTTGCAATTTTACCAATTTTAATTAGTTAATATTGTTGAAACTTATCTAATAATATTGTAAATGGTGTTTACCGTGTAAAATGAATAGATAAATAAAAAATGATTCCCATTCGTTGCTAACTGCATCCCACTTACTCCGTCAGAAGGGACCGGGAATCAAGAACTGTAATAAATATGTTCTTGAATTAAATACATTTCACAACTTATAACATACATTTAAAATTTGAATAGCACTAAAATAAATTCTTAAAAAAATTATGGAATATTTACACGTTATTCCGACTATTTTTAATAACTTTAGTGGTTTTTACTTTTCTTTCTCTTTTTGCACGCTATAATAATAATAATAGGTGTACCATAAGTAAAGAAAATAAATTCACCTACGCTATCAAAGTAAATTAATCTGTTGCGGTATACAATTATATTTTTATAATAATTCATAACTTGTAACGAGGTTGAGGCTTACATACGCCTACTAAAACGTCAGTATGCCTTTAACAATGCCTTAAAATATTACATTTTTAGTGTATAATATAATATATTATACAGTTTAAAATATACATTGCTGAAAAACATCATAAAACGTACTATATTTTCTGAATATGCAATATTTTAATACTTTAATAAGCATAGTATGTTTTTATTTAAGAGAATTTATAAAAACAATTTGGTGTGTCAATGAGACATTTCGTTACAGTTAATTTCAGTTAAAAGTACTCTATCACTCCCGTCTGTTGCAGTAGTTGGTTGATTCCTGCAATATTATGTTTCCTCCTCCACAGTTTGTCCGACTTTAAAAACTACAATATTAACATTTTTACATGAAAAGATTAAATTATATTTTACGTATTTAAATGTGGTAACTAACTTAATTGTTCATCCTGATAATTACATTTTAACAGTAAAATAGCATTAGGCGTATTTCCTTAGGCGTTATAACTAGTATCGTTTGACATTCCTAATGGAAACTAGATGTAAAAGTACTTTATAGCGATGCTCAGATGATGAGGCAACATCTGCAAAGCTACATTAATCCAGTTTTTTGCCCTTTAAGAGTGCCACGCCCTTAAACTTTAGAGACAATTAGCAAATTTGTTTATACAAAGGTTGGTGTTTAATCTATAGATTTTTTTCTGTTACAATGTAATAATAAATAAATATAATAGGCAACTACTTAAATACTTTAACCGTGTACAGCAGATGCAATTTTAATAGCAACCAAAGCTGAAATATTTTAATACCTCCCGTCGCAGCAGACTTGCGTACTAAGCGAATTTCCAAATTAGTAATATTAATTTTGACCAGATGAACCAGTAAAAAATTTCAATAAGTACTCATAAATAGGGAAATAAATGTCCATTCTCCTTATGATAGGGAAAGCGTATGCAGGTATGCTGCCATAGGGAACACTAATAGTAGATTTTTAGCATAAAAAATTTATTTGGACCATATGAGGCCATATAGGCTACTAAGTTTCAGCAATATCTGTCCATAAATAAAAGAGATTGCTCACTCTCTACATGATTAACATGGGAAAAGAGTATACAGATTTGCTGCCAGATTTTTTTAACATAAATGATTTAATCTTAACCAAAGGAAGCAAAAAAAAAAAAATAAGTTTCATAAAAAAATTTGGTTTGTAGCTGAAATATTAACACATCCTTATTCTCCATACGATTAACATTGGAGCCCCAAAATACTGCCTTTAGACTTTTTAATATCTCGGTAACAAATGGAGATAGAGCAAAGCTTAAAAATACTAAATTGTGTATTTTTAAAGCTAAATCTAGTGGTGTAATTTAAAATTTAAACTTTTCTTTAATTACCTATGGAAAAGGCAAAAACCCCATTTTTTTGGTACAAACCCCCCAAAACTACCCCTTCCGGTAAATCGATATATCTGGTTTACGAACTCATCCAAATAAAGGTAGGATTACACATCTCTACCAAATTTGGTCTCGATCGGACCGTTTTTATAGAGTTATCGTGTCTATGGATACATACCTATATACACATGTATATACATGCACACATTTGATGCCATTGATATGGTGTCTTAAAATTAAATGGAGGGTAATATCTAGAAAGTTGCTTAAAACTTTGATACCTATCATTTTATGTTAATGACAATTATTTTTGGTCTCTGGGCACCTCAAAACGAAAAAGTAATATGGTCCCGGGCGTAGGTCTTACCATGAGACCTATACGGTAATAGCTTATTCCCTATGGGAAATTTGCTAAAATGCAGTAGCAGTATTAAAATACCATCTAACACCCCTTCTAAATGAAAGATAATTTTTAAGATAGTTCGTTAAAAAAAGAAGTTTTATAAGTGTGCATGGTCAAAAAATTCCTGACACATAATATTAAAATATAAATTTTGTCATTCCTTTATCAATGCAAACATAAGGATATCGTGCTACATGCTATCATTAATAATTTACTATTTGATATGGATTTACAATATAAAATGGGGCTTGTAAAAAAATCAAATACTGTATAATAATAACATATTTCATGTATGTTATTTATTTTTTTTTTCCATTCCAATTGTCTTGCCAACTGTTATTAGGTATTGCAATATAACTTAATGACCAAATCAAAATGTGTCTGTTTTTTTATAGTTTTCTTGTTTCCTCTTTTTACTCATTAACAAAAAAATGTGTCAATTGTTCAGTAAAGTTAGAAAACGCGTGGTATATTGAATTGAAAATTGGTTATTTACCAGTAAGAGATGTTTAATTTATGGCCGTCATGTCATTCTAATCTATGTCTTGATTGGACAGTCCATCTCCTTCTGAGTAGATACCTACGTACTAGAATACACTAGAATAAATCTTAATTTAAACTACCTCTAATATTATCTTTGAAAATTTTGAAAATAACAAAAGTTTCTAGAGAAATTTAAATTACAGAATGCCACTACTTCATGGATAGCCACACTATAAGTTTCAATGAACACTTCACCTTTACTTTTAAATTCTCCTCTAGTATAAAAATCGAAGCAATAATTTACACGTGTTTTAAGCAAACAAAGTAGGCGTTACTTCAATTCATCCCATTTAACGCCGATATAAAACATTTAATCGGTTTAAACACTTTTGTTTGTATTTAGAGAACAGTCTAAATTTTTTTAAATAATTTTATGGTCTTTTTAACACTATAAATTAAATTACTATATAAAAATCAGCAGTGTATTTGAAGTAATTTGTAAGACAACTAAAGCTTTTAGTGGATTTTTTACTCATTTAATATAACTACTACTATAATTTTAATTAATTAATATAATTAAATATAATATAATATAATTTAGTTTAATTTAATTATACTAATATACTATAATTTACTAATTATTATTTTAGCTAGGTGGTCAATAGGTCTTCTTCACTCATACTGTCATATTCACGCTCTCTCTTTAAAATCAATCCTAAAGACATGTTTTAGTGTAAAAAGAACGTAAGTTTTTTTTGAATCCTCATGCAATTCTCATGGATGACCTTTTACTTAATTTCCCATAAACTTTCAACCCTTTTGATATGCCGCTAATTTCCAAGCATCCTTGGGAACGAAACCTTTAATTTAATGCCCCTCTTATTATCCTGCGCTTTGTAAAATACTCATAATAATTGTTATGAAAGAAATTTTCATTTACTGAATTGATTAATGTACTAGTATCTTATACTTAACCTATTTTTCATGGCAAAAGCCCATAGATATAAAATTAAAATAGTGGAGACATCAGCAGCGGATCAATATATCTATCAGAAAAGCACACATTAAACGCACACATTTAACGCATATGTGTTAAATATGCGTTTAGTATTCCACTACGAAAGTTTTATTGAACACTTGCGATTTGTCCCTGAGTATTATAGTAGGCCATTTTATGGTAGGAATTTTATGGTATTATTGTAGGAATTTTATGTGAAATTTACCTGCACACATTTGATGCCATTGATATGGTGTCTTAAAATTAAATGGAGGGTAATATCTAGAAAGTTGCTTAAAACTTTGATACGTTGCTTTAAGAATCAAGCCATTTCATCTTTAACAGTTTTGTCTCCACTTCTCCCTTTAACGTTGACCACTCTTTGCCTGCACCCATCAATCTCACGTCTCTTTTTAAGAAAAAAAATTCAATCTAAACTCGACGAATAATTTTCTTTTACACTTTTACTAAGCGTACACCGGTAACTTTTTATACCCTCTTGTGTCACTTTTTTATTCAAGAAGATAAAGTTCCTTGTGTAACTTAAATAATTTTTTACATTATCAACAATCAAACGTCATATTGTACCTTCACTGATGACGTCTATTCAATACCATTTAGAAGAAAAGCCCGTTGCTCTTAAAATACAGTTACTATATTCTATTATTAGAACCACTTCAAAATTGTTTACATTTAAATTAATTAAATGAAAAGTATATTTACAGATGGTTGAGTTTTTTCTGTTAATCGAGTGTTGGATTAGGTGTCGGTCTGAGACTGCTTTACATTTTCTCTTTTTGTTTTTCACTTTACCACTTAGTACAATAATTGTTGTCTTCCTACCAAGAACCATAGTTAAGCCAAACATTATCTGTATGTAAATATAAATGAAAATAATTAAATAATTATATAATGATATAGATTATGGATAAATAAAGTTACAAAAGTATAATTGAAACATCTAAATAATCGTCATTGAATGAAAACCCCCTTAAAGACAATGCTCTTTTTTTGCAAAATTATGTCTATGTATTTGTAAATGTATAACTAAATTTTTGTATAGGGGTTTCAGTAATATTTGTGTTGTTTACTTGAGAAATGTTGTATAGCGAGGTCATTTCGGATATTTGCAGATCTTTATATTTTATTAACTTTTTTAAAACTACTTTATTTCAAGAGTTAAAATTAAATATATGTGAAATTATTAACTGTTCTATATAATTTATTACATAAGTATAACCTGTGATTATTGCCGAACGGAAGAGAGATTTACAAAATGTTATTGAGGGGAAGCAAAGCGTTTAGGGCAAATGTACTCATTGTGCCGTCGACCGCAGAGCGTTATACTAAACCTAAACCACTCAGGGGCCGCTTAAAAGATCCTTTCAAAATGTTTGCCAAATGTATTTTGAAGTAACCTGCCTACAGCTATTCAATGTAACGAATTATATTGCGTTTATTATGTTTAGATATACATACAGTGTGCGGCAAAAAATATCTGATGGTTTTTAAATGAAAATAACTTAAACCTTTTAAGTGAAAAAGGGTTTTATTGCATATTTTACATTTTTGTTAATTGACATTAATAAACACTACTCAATGAGAGCTGATTTATTTATTTTAAGATTTAAAGATGACATCTTTCCAATGATGTCTGTCTTGCTCAATGCATTCTTCCGATTTTACACTGAAGTTGTCAAACACCTTCCCTTACATTGCAGTAATCAGGTTGGCAACGTCAAAATTGGCGAACTTCCATAAATTGCTAAAATTGCAGCAACATTTGGTTCCAGCAAGATGGGGAAACTACACATGATGAGGTGACGACGTTCTAAAGAAGGAAGTCTCGTGGAGGAATCATCTCGAATTTCGGGGATATTGCATGGCGAACTCGTTCTTCAGATCTCAGCATTTGCGATTTTTTGTGAGGGACTGTTGAAAACGTTTACACGAACAAACCCGGCTTGTTGGATTACCTGAAGGAAGCCACGAAATTGCCAAATTATCTCCTGCTGTGTTAGGGAAAGTGTTTGACAATTTCAGTGTAAAATTGGAAGAATGCATGGAGCAAGACAAACCTCATCTTCGAATTTTAAAATAAATAAATCAGCTCTTATTGAGTAATATTTATTAATTTCCATTAACAACAATGTGAAATATGCAATATAAACCATTTTGTCACTTTAAATGTTTAAGATACTTTCATTTAAAACCCGTCAGATCTTTTTGCTACATCCTGTACTTTAAAATATTGAAGAGACCATGTTAATAACACACTTTAGAATATGGCCGGTTATTACTTGGAAGGTAAACAAATATTCCTTTTATATAGACATAAATATATAAATTTCCATTATCCAGCTCATCATTCAAGCCTATTTCAAAATTCCCCATTTTACATGAGTATAAAACTTTTTAATTATTTACCCAACAAAATTAAAAGTATAAATGATGAAAAAAAGATCAAAAAGAAATTGGAAATTTTCTTCAAAGAAAATGCTTTTACTCAGTAAATGAATATCTAAATTATGAAAAATAATCCATAAAAATTGGGAAATGTATTTTTCATATTTTTTGTATTTTTTTATAGAATATATAAGAAAATTGATAATGTAAAAAAAGCTATACAGCCTGAAATTATTAACTACCGTAGTATAAGAAAGCTTAAAAAATTCAGAAAAATTATTTTATTTGAAATATTGCCCAACGACAAAATGTTGTGTTTACGCAATAAAGAATTTGTATTTGTAATTTGCATCTTTTTTCTCTATGAAGAAGCCTAATAAAAAAAGCGTTTACGGTTATATGAAAGTCGTAAGTTTTTTTTCCAATAGTGATATTTACCCATATAATAAACTGATTAAATTTCGACTGAACTACACACTCATGTAAAAGAGTACTTAAGTTTGATATGTATTAAAAATA
Source organism: Neoaliturus tenellus (assembly GCA_030545055.2). Taxonomy (NCBI): domain Eukaryota; kingdom Metazoa; phylum Arthropoda; class Insecta; order Hemiptera; family Cicadellidae; genus Neoaliturus; species Neoaliturus tenellus. Next base: position 38,587 of record JAQYXR010000306.1, on the reverse strand, counting down.
TAGCATGAATCAACTACTTCAAACAATTCATTGCAATTCAGGATTCATCCCGCAATTTTCTTTGAAGCAAACGTTTAAACTTGGATGCTTCAAAACTTCATTGCACTAAAGACGGAAACTCATTAACACGAAATCAACTAGGGTGCTGATTACAGATTAGGTTAAAGCAATAAAGTAATAAATATGACAACTTATGACATTATGTTACCAAAATACCCCCGTCGCAGCAGGACTGCGTACTGAGCGAATTTCCAAAGAGTTATTTTTTCAACATCAAAGAACTTTGTGGCTATCTTATGTAATTAATTAATAATCTTTAGAAGGAAATATGATATATTTAATGGCATTTTTTCTGAGTTAATTCTTTTTATTTAATAATTTATACAATAATATTTATATTGCAATAAATATATTTTTTTACAGTAATAAAAGTGCATATTCAAAGCTTCCATGCAAAAAGAATTATTTGTTTACAAATCCTAAAACATAAACATTCCAAATTTGACAAATGCAGAAGAAAGCTGATCAGCTGATTATTAGGAAGACACCTTATTATCTCCATCTCTCTTGCTCCCATTATACACTTATTTTCCATGAGAATACCATGGGATTTGGCATGTAGGTTTGCTGCCATGCGGGTTTTTGATCAAATTTTCATTACTCATCAAATAGGACAGGTTCATAAAAAATTTTATTAAGATATGTTTATAAATAAGCGAAATATAACTTTTTAAAGATTTACCCATAAGAATAACATGGGAAACTTGATTTAAATTTTCTCCATAACCATTTAAGTTATTTTAATTATTCAAAATACTAAATTGTTGGGTTTTTTAAGCTATTTTAAATAGTTTTAGTTAAAATTCTTGAATTTTGAAAATTGAGGTTCAAAAACCCCAAAAACCCATTTTTTACCCCTTTGAAACCCCATAAAACCCCATTCCCATAACCCGACAATGCTCGTTCGCGAACTGATGAAAATAGACCTGGTCTTACACCTTCATACCAAATTTCATCAAAATCAGAGGTCCGCTTCAAAAGTTATCGGTACCACGGACACACACACACACACACACACACATATATATATATATATATATACTTATATATATACTCATAAGTAGATAGTATCATGTTGGTTCTGGCTCACTTTTGTAGACAATAAAAAATCAAACAATTTTCACAGTTTTTTAATACAATTATGCAATATTTTTGCCATTTTATGGCCAATTTCCAGCTTTTTTCAAATTGTTATAAAAAATATGCAAATTTAATGAAATTTTTAACAAATATGCCTAAAATCTTCTACAAAATAAAATTTTTTTAAAAACAAAGTAAAATTATCACATTTTATAAGTATTTTTTCAATAAAATTAATAGTCGACTTTTCATAAGGTAATTTAAGTTTTCTGTAGTATTTTTTCAATAAAATTTACTAAAATAGTAATAATATATTCTAATTAATTTTAGTAATATCATTTTTGATTATATTATATTCAACTAATTTTTCAGATACAATAATAATATAACAATTTGTTTTACTAGTTAAAAAAATTAAAAAAATTCTAAATTAAAAATTAAAAATTACTATTTAAAAAATTCAGAAAAATTATTTTATTTGAAATATTGCCCAACGACAAAATGTTGTGTTTACGCAATAAAGAATTTGTATTTGTTATTTGCATCTTTTTTCTCTATGAAGAAGCCTAATAAAAAAAGCGTTTACGGTTATATGAAAGTCGTAAGTTTTTTTTTCCAATAGTGATATTTACCCATATAATAAACTGATTAAATTTCGACTGAACTACACACTCATGTAAAAGAGTACTTAAGTTTGATATGTATTAAAAATATAGCATGAATCAACTACTTCAAACAATTCATTGCAATTCAGGATTCATCCCACAATTTTCTTTGAAGCAAACGTTTAAACTTGGATGCTCAAAACTTCATTGCACTAAAGACGGAAACTCGTTAACACGAAATCAACTAGGGTGCTGATTACAGATTAGGTTAAAGCAATAAAGTAATAAATATGACAACTTATGACATTATGTTACCAAAATACCCCCGTCGCAGCAGGCCTGCGTACTGAGCGAATTTCCAAAGAGTTATTTTTTCAACATCAAAGAACTTTGTGGCTATCTTATGTAATTAATTAATAATCTTTAGAAGGAAATATGATATATTTAATGGCATTTTTTCTGAGTTAATTCTTTTTATTTAATAATTTATACAATAATATTTATATTGCAATAAATATATTTTTTTACAGTAATAAAAGTGCATATTCAAAGCTTCCATGCAAAAAGAATTATTTGTTTACAAATCCTAAAACATAAACATTCCAAATTTGACAAATGCAGAAGAAAGCTGATCAGCTGATTATTAGGAAGACACCTTATTATCTCCATCTCTCTTGCTCCCATTATACACTTATTTTCCATGAGAATACCATGGGATTTGGCATGTAGGTTTGCTGCCATGCGGGTTTTAGATCAAATTTTCATTACTCATCAAATAGGACAGGTTCATAAAAAATTTTATTAAGATATGTTTATAAATAAGCGAAATATAACTTTTTAAAGATTTACCCATAAGAATAACATGGGAAACTTGATTTAAATTTTCTCCATAACCATTTAAGCTATTTTAATTATTCAAAATACTAAATTGTTGGGTTTTTTAAGCTATTTTAAATAGTTTTAGTTAAAATTCTTGAATTTTGAAAATTGAGGTTCAAAAACCCCAAAAACCCATTTTTTACCCCTTTGAAACCCCATAAAACCCCATTCCCATAACCCGACAATGCTGGTTCGCGAACTCATGAAAATAGACCTGGTCTTACACCTTCATACCAAATTTCATCAAAATCAGAGGTCCGCTTCAAAAGTTATCGGTACCACGGACACACACACACACACACACACACACACACACACACATATATATATATATATACTTATATATATACTCATAAGTAGATAGTATCATGTTGGTTCTGGCTCACTTTTGTAGACAATCAAAAATCAAACAATTTTCACAGTTTTTTAATACAATTATGCAATATTTTTGCCATTTTATGGCCAATTTCCAGCTTTTTTCAAATTGTCATAAAAAATATGCAAATTTAATGAAATTTTTAACAAATATGCCTAAAATCTTCTACAAAATAAAATTTTTTTAAAAACAAAGTAAAATTATCACATTTTATAAGTATTTTTTCAATAAAATTAATAGTCGACTTTTCATAAGGTAATTTAAGTTTTCTGTAGTATTTTTTCAATAAAATTTACTAAAATAGTAATAATATATTCTAATTAATTTCAGTAATATCATTTTTGATTATATTATATTCAACTAATTTTTCTGATACAATAATAATATAACAATTTGTTTTACTAGTTAAAAAATTAAAAAAATTCTAAATTAAAAATTACTATTTAAAAAATTCAGAAAAATTATTTTATTTGAAATATTGCCCAACGACAAATGTTGTGTTTACGCAATAAAGAATTTGTATTTGTAATTTGCATCTTTTTTCTCTATGAAGAAGCCTAATAAAAAAAGCGTTTACGGTTATATGAAAGTCGTAAGTTTTTTTTTCCAATAGTGATATTTACCCATATAATAAACTGATTAAATTTCGACTGAACTACACACTCATGTAAAAGAGTACTTAAGTTTGATATGTATTAAAAATATAGCATGAATCAACTACTTCAAACAATTCATTGCAATTCAGGATTCATCCCGCAATTTTCTTTGAAGCAAACGTTTAAACTTGGATGCTTCAAAACTTCATTGCACTAAAGACGGAAACTCATTAACACGAAATCAACTAGGGTGCTGATTACAGATTAGGTTAAAGCAATAAAGTAATAAATATGACAACTTATGACATTATGTTATCAAAATACCCCCGTCGCAGCAGGCCTGCGTACTGAGCGAATTTCCAAAGAGTTATTTTTTCAACATCAAAGAACTTTGTGGCTATCTTATGTAATTAATTGATAATCTTTAGAAGGAAATATGATATATTTAATGGCATTTTTTCTGAGTTAATTCTTTTTATTTAATAATTTATATAATAATATTTATATTGCAATAAATATATTTTTTACAGTAATAAAAGTGCATATTCAAAGCTTCAATGCAAAAAGAATTATTTGTTTACAAATCCTAAAACATAAACATTCCAAATTTGACAAATGCAGAAGAAAGCTGATCAGCTGATTATTAGGAAGACACCTTATTATCTCCATCCCCCCATCCCCCACTCCATCCCCCTTATTGCTCCCATTATACACTTATTTTCCATGAGAATACCATGGGATTTGGCATGTAGGTTTGCTGCAATGCGGGTTTTTGATCAAATTTTCATTACTCATCAAATAGGACAGGTTCATAAAAAATTTTATTAAGATATGTTTATAAATAAGCAAAATATAACTTTTTAAAGATTTACCCATAAGAATAACATGGGAAACTTGATTTAAATTTTCTCCATAACCTGTTAAGCTATTTTAATTATTCAAAATACTAAATTGTTGGGTTTTTTAAGCTATTTTAAATAGTTCTAGTTAAAATTCTTGAATTTTGAAAATTGAGGTTCAAAAACCCCAAAAACCCATTTTTTACCCCTTTGAAACCCCATAAAACCCCATTCCCATAACCCGACAATGCTGGTTCGCGAACTCATGAAAATAGACCTGGTCTTACACCTTCATACCAAATTTCATCAAAATCAGAGGTCCGCTTCAAAAGTTATCGGTACCACGGACACACACACACACACACACACACACACACACACACACATATATATATATATATATACTTATATATATACTCATAAGTAGATAGTATCATGTTGGTTCTGGCTCACTTTTGGAGACAATCAAAAATCAAACAATTTTCACAGTTTTTTAATACAATTATGCAATATTTTTGCCATTTTTTGGCCAATTTCCAGCTTTTTTCAAATTGTCATAAAAAATATGCAAATTTAATGAAATTTTTAACAAATATGCCTAAAATCTTCTACAAAATAAAATTTTTTTAAAAACAAGTAAAATTATCACATTTTATAAGTATTTTTTCAATAAAATTAATAGTCGACTTTTCATAAGGTAATTTAAGTTTTCTGTAGTATTTTTTCAATAAAATTTACTATTAATTTCAGTAATATCATTTTTGATTATATTATATTCAACTAATTTTTCAGATACAATAATAATATAACAATTTGTTTTACTAGTAGCTACTATATCATAATCAAAATCTGCATTAATAATAATATCATTTTTTGAACTTGAAATATTTGTTGGATTTTTTGTAGTATCAATTACATAAATTGGTCTATTTTCTAGAAATTCTGTTGGACTATAATACATTTTACTACTAATATAATAAACTTTTTTGTAATCTTGATACATTTCATACATAATTCTAAATTTTTCATTATTTATATCAAAATTTTCCAATTCATCAGGGTAATAATGACCATTTAGTTTTACTCTTATATTTTTTACATACATACTATCAAATTTAGAAGTATCAAATAACTGATCATTTGTTCTTGATTTTTGAAATCCAATTATAATAAATTTTGGATTATAAATATTTCTATAGATATTTGTTATATCAAAACTTAAATTCTTTCCTGTAATATTTCTTTGTTCAATGCATTGCCAATGATTAAAATGAAAATTTACTTTTTCAAATTTGCTTAGTTCATTAATTAATTGAATTTTACTTGTTGTTTTGTATTCAATTATAGGAACTCTAATAAAAAATTCATCAATTGTTATTTTACCTTCAGTTGGTAATGTAGCATTATCATAAGATCCATCAGCCTTTTTAGTTTTCCATCTAAAAATTGCATCATTATCTTCTGATCTAATTAATGTTATATTAAAACCACCTTTATATATTGGAATATTTACATTTTCAAAAAATCCTAATCCAAAATGAGATAAATTACCAATTGCTTCAAATTTATTTTTAAAATTTGATTCAAAACCATTATTTATTTGATTTATTTCTGATTTTGAATAAGTTATAGTACCTTTAATTGTACTTAATAGACCAGGGTATTCAATTTAATCAATCAATTTATTATGTTTTCTAACTTCAATTTTTGAAAATAAAAATGGAACAAAATTATCAATTAATTTTATATTAGCACCATTATCATATGCATTTCCATCAGATTTAGTCAATTTACCAGATATATAAAATTGAAATTTAGAAGTACAAAATCCATCTCTAAAATCTATATTAAATTCAGTTTTTTTATTAGGTTCATTTAAATGTAATTTAGATAATGGATAGAAATTTTTGTATTCAGCTCTTTCAATATCATTTACATATTTTTTGTAATCAGCCATTTATTAAGGATAAATTTTTTAAATCAAAAGCTTTTTTAAAACAAGTAAAATTTTTATAATTTTATGATGTCAAATTTTATTTATGTATCAATTTCATTTTTACTTTTAAAATATTCAATTTCAGTAGCATGATCAAGTATAAATTTTGCTGATATTTTTTGATGTTCTAAAATTAATTCCCAATTTAATGTAAATGCATAATCATGAATGAAATATTCAGTTAAATCTTGATATTTACAAATCAAATCAATATAATCTTTTAATTGATAATTTATGAATTCAGTAATAAAATCTATAGTTAAATTTTGTTGTTGAGCAATTTTTTGCCAATTTAATTTATTTTGAAACAATCTCATCATATTAATACTCAACTCATGTTTTTCAGAAATATCATCCCAATCATCTTTGTTTAATTGATTTTGGTTTCTGATAATGAATAAATCAAATGAACTGTATAGAGCCATTTATTAGGGAGAAAATTTTGTAAAACAACTTTTCTTTGAATTACAAATACCACATTTTGATTTAATTACAATTATATTTTTCAATTTTATTATCTGAATATCTTTAGAATTAGTTTTTTGTTTACATTTAAGACAATAAATCAACTCCATTTATATAAAATAATTATTGTAATTTATCTATATCATCTTTAATTAGTATTATTTCAGCATTTAATTCTTTTATGGATTCATTGACTCCATCAAATAGAAATTTTAGTTCTTTTTCTAATTTTTCTTCTAAATTTTCAACATATTTTCCAATATTAATTAAAAAGTCTGTAATTTTATTTAAATCTTTTTTAGTTTCTGAATGATCATTACCAATTTTAATAATTGAATCTAAAACTTCATCTAATTCTGATTTTATTACAACATCATATTTATTTATACTTGGTTTAACATTAACAATTCTTTTACCACTAATATTTATATAATTTTTTGATAAACCAATAGCATTTACTAGATTTTCAGTCTTTTTTACATGACTTTTAAAACTTTTACTAAAATTATTAAAAAATATATTTAATTTAGAATTTATATAATCTTCTTTAATATTAATTGGATGTTTTTCTGTCTTCCAAACAGATCAAATATATTTTGTGAATTCATATTTATTTAGGATTAATTTATTTATTATGGTATCAAATTTTTTATTTTTATTTAATTCATTTAATATAAAAATACATAAATGACCACAAATTGGTGGATCATTATAATTTTGAATTTGATTATCATTATAAAATATATTATCTTTTCCTAAATATTTAACTAATTCTATTGGTGGTTTATTAACTATATTTCCATATGAATCAAAATAATATTTCATTTGATCTTTTTTATAATAACAAACCCAATGAGTTCCATTTCCATCAAATGAATCTAAATTTATAATTCCACATTCAAATTTATTAACTTTATTAGGTAATATATCTCTCATAAATACACCTCTAAAATATTTTATATTTTTACACAATTTTTCTAATTCACCTAATGTTAGTGGTTCAAAATTTTTTTATAATTTTGTTTCATATATTTTAATGTTTTTTTATCTAAACCAGATCCTTCTACATTTTTTAATTCATGATCTAACCAATCAACAAAATTTCTAAATTTAGGAATTATAGATTCTTTTGCTACTTTTGCTCCCTTTCTAACATTTGGTGTATAATTTTTAACTATACGTATATTATCAGCAAAATCTAAAATTTCTTTTAGTAATCCACCATTTTTTATTTCTTTTAATTGATTATATGAAAATTCAAATCTTAATCCTTTATTTAATTTTTTATGTTTATTTAGTTTATTAATTTGTCTTTTAGATAATAATATAATATCTTTTCCATTTTCATTAAATTGATCAATATTAAATTGAATGATAACTGATCTTTTATTTTTAAATGCTAATTTTATTTTTGATTTTTGATTATCTGTCAAGTTTATATTTGTTTTTTCCATTTATTAAGAAAAAAAATATAGTTTTTTATAATATAGATTATTATAATTAATACATAATTTATTAAAATTTTAATCCTACTTCTAAACCCATACCAAATTTTCTTTTCATCCACATAGCACCTGATGTTGGTAATGCAATTAATCTTTCACCAATTCCATGATCATTTGATGTTACTATATCCCATGCTTTATCTTGTAAAATTTTATCAGCTATTTCATTTCTAGATTTTGTATCTTTATGATCTCTATAAAATAAATCATGTTCTTTAGCAGCTTTATCTAAATCATTTATTCCAGGATCACCTCTTTTTACTCTTTTATTTAATTTAGTTCCAGGCCCTAGATATTGATAACCAGGTACATGTAATTCAAAAGGTAAATTATTTATAACATTATTTAAAATACCTGATCCATCTTTTAATAATGGTGATGAAATATTTGCCAAAATTCTTTTTAAATACTCAATTCCTTCAGGTTTTTCAATTAATTCATCTAATTTATTTGATATAAAGTCTTTAATTGCTTTCTTTTCATTTAAAAAATTATTATTGCCAGCTTTTTCTTGTGCATATATATAATTAATAATATTATCTAATTTATTTAAATCATCTATAAATCTATATTCAATTTTATTTTCTGTATATTTTCTGATTCCTGAACCTTCAATTTCACCTTTTAATTCCCAAATATGTTTAATTAAATTAATATATTTATCACCTTTACTAGATTTTGGTTTATTACTATTTGGATCATTATTTTTATAAATTGAATTAGTTTCCCATAAAATCTTTGAATAACTAGGAGTACGCTCGTACCTCCCGTAAGTGTCTATTCGAAGAAAAATTTAAAAATTTGCATTAGGGATTGTCACATTAAAAAAAAATTTGATCCCACTTTGTAATGGTATTAAAAACAACTAAAATCACTTGTAATAAAAAAAACCTAAATAAAAACTCAATTTTCTTATATTTAGGCAATACTTAGTTCGTAGTTACTTTTAATTTAATGGATTTGTGTCATACACATTTTTTACAAGCATTTACTACAATTAGTCTTAAACATTTTTACAGTATTTTAATTATTTAGGATAGTACAAATAAGTTAGGTTGCCCCATGTACACAAAACAAAATAATTTATTTATTTTAATAATTAGGCCTACAGTACAACTGGCTGCCTTACTCGCATCACTGTAAAAGTGTTAAACTTCTCAAACTTTATATTTTATATATATATATATATATATTTTTAAACACAAAAATATGGTAAGGAAAGCCTATTTTTAGAAAATAAAAAAATCATCTTGATTATAATTAGGCCTATCACCCCAGAGAACATTCAAGAATATTTACACTTTTTTTTATCTTTTATTGTGGCTTGAAATACATCATGAAGCCAGACCAACAATTTTACACAAAAGAAACTAAATTAAAGTACAGAGAGTCAAATGTTCATAAAAGGCAGGAATAAATTTGCGTTAGAGTTCCTTGGCACAAGGCACAATACTAAGAACTACTATAATTTGAAATTATACTTTGCGAAAACTTCCGTTAAAAAGGCCACTAAATCACACCACAAATACATTTTTTCAGATGACAAAATAAATTGAACATCAAACGGAAATCCATGTTTTGCAATCTTCTGAAGAAGGAAGGACCTTTCTCTGCTAAATGTGGAGCACTCAAAAATAATATGGTGTATAGTTTCTTCGACATCATCACTACAAAATCGACACAAAGGAGAATCAAGTTTACGTATTTTGTACAGTCGGCTAGCACAGTAGACATGACCAAACCGCAGACGACAAATTAACGAAGTGTGTCTACCATTCATAAAGACGTTCTTGAACCAAGGCAGGACGGGGGGCTCCGGTTGGATCGCCTTATACCACAATCCTTTCATTGAACTGTCAAAAAGGTTTTGGGCCGTTAGAAAAACATTTCTCTTTAATAATTTCACCAAATCATTCTGTAAAATATATCTATTGGGTACTTTAGGAAGGTAGATGTTACGAGCTGCGTTCTTTGCAATATCATCAGCTTTGTCATTGCCAGCTACTCCAATATGACCTGGTAACCACTGTATAATCACCTTTTAGCGAATTTCCCTATAGGGAATACGCTATTACGGTAGTAGTCACGGTAAGACCTAAGCCCGGGACCATGATACTTTTTCGTTTTGAGGTCCCTAGAAGCCAAAAACACCGTTCGTTCAAATTGATATATATGTATATATATATATATATATATATATATATATATATATATATATATATATATATATATATATATATATATATATATATATATATATATATATATATATATATATATATATATATATATATATATATATGTATGTGTCCGTGAACACGATAACTTTTGAACGGAACCTCCGATTTTGATGAAATTTGGTACAGGGGTGTAAGCCAGCATCTACTAGATTGAGTTCGCGAACCAGAATGATCGGACCATGGGAACGGGGTTTTATGGGGTTTCAAAAGGGAAAAAAATGGGTTTTTGGCTTTTTTTACTTTTATTTATGAAATTCAACAATTTTAACTTAAACCATTTAAAAGAGCTTAAAAAAACAAACAATCTAGTATTTTGAATTTTTTACCTAGCTTAAATGGTTATGGAGAAAATCCAAAAACTATGTTTTCCATGTTATTCTTATGGGAAATCAAGAAAACCTTCTATCTTGCTTATTTATTGACATATCTTGATAAAATTTGGTAAGTTCATTCATTCGGAAGCGTTTAACGTATATTTGCTTAGAAAACCCATATGGCGGCAAACCTACATACTCACTCCTTTGGGGTTTATGGGGAAAATAAAAAGAACACCATAACCTGATAAAATTTGGTATGTACATTCACTAGGTAGGGTTTAACTTACATTTACCAACAAAACCCATATGGCGGCAAACCTACATACTCTCACCCCTGATGGGATTTTATGGGGAAATAGAAAATATACCAAAATTCCATTGGAAATTCGCTGAGTACGCAGGTCTGCTGCGACGGGGGTATTTGGTACTTTGAAGTAAAAACAGTTTTTCCTCAATTTTTAAAACCAAGAATTCATCAGTGACACCTTTCAGAGCTCTACAAATGATTTGTACGGAAACTTTAGAGTCTGTAAAAAGAGCAAACTTTTCTCTGTTGTCTCCAGATATATGACAAAGGGCTTGAAATATTGCATATAATTCAGCCGATGCATTGGAAGCTGCGTCAGGTAATCGATAACTGAGAGACAGGTTAAGGTCAGGATCATACACACTGGAACCAACCCCTGTTGAATTTTTGGAGCCATCAGTAAAAATCAACGCGAAAGAGTTAGCCTGATAAAATCTCATTTGGCTCAGAGAAAGCTGTTTTAACACTATATTATTTGTTTCTTTCTTGGAACCGCCAAAATTTTCCATGTCACTGAAGAGCTTGAAGTCCACTTTAATCAGTTGTAGAGGGGAAGTGAAAACATATCTTGATAATGAGCCATCTTCGGAAAAACCACCATCAAGAATTTCCTGTCGTTTTTGGAAAGCTGAAACTATGCCAGGAACTTTCTTTTTTGACCAATACGGGTGATGATCACATAACATTAGAAGCTCTGCCAAATTTAAAAATGCTGGATGTTCTGATGAAATTTTAATGGCCAATTTTTCTGTCAGCTGTTTAATTCGAAGAGGAATCGGTAGTATGGAAGCCTCTCTTTCAAGATTCTTAATTGGGGTGGTTTTTATAGCACCCATGCAAAGCCTTAAAGCAAAATTTTGAATCAAAGACAATTTATTTAAAAATTTGTCATTAAGGTCACTGTAAATAAAGCTACAGTAGTCAATTTTTGACAGAATCAAAGATTTATAAATTGTCAATAAAAACGATGGATGTGTCCCCTTAGTCCTGCAGGATAAACACTTTAGGACATCCATAAGCTTCCAGCAGCATTGAGTGATTTTTTCCAATTGAGCAGTAAATTTCAGTTTATTGTCGAAGATTATGCCTAAAATTGGAAGGTTATTCACCAAAGGAATCTTCTCACCATACATAATAAAATCGTGAGTAATCGGCGTTCTTTTCCTGGAAATAATCATCACCCCACATTTTTTTGGATTAAATACCAGACCCAAAGATAAACAGTATTTGGATAGACTATCTAAAGACAGTTGCAAATCTTCACATGCCGAAATTTCAGACTTTTGCGAAGAACAAACTATGATATCGTCAGCATATTGAAGCGATAAACAATCACTTGAAACACTTTGATTTACATCAGCTATGTAAATGGCAAAAAGAATCGGACTTAGTACACATCCTTGAGGCAAGCCTCGATATAGACGTTTTTCAATTAGTATTTGTTGCGTGCGCAAAGAAACACTTCGGTTGCTTAGCCAGTTAAAACAGTACTTAATAATAGGGGTAGGAACCCCGTAAATAAACATTTTCTGAACCAGAACAGGGATTGAAACATTATCATAAGCTTGAGTTAGGTCAAGCGAGGCTAAAGCCAACGTTTTGTTTTTAGTTTTCGACAAGTGAATCTCCGACAAAAGAGTAGATATATGATCCACACACCCCCGGCCTTTCCTGAAACCAAACTGGGTTGGAGATAAAATCTTGTTGTGTTCAACAAACCATTCCAAACGATTTTTAACCATGGTATTTAATATTTTTGCAAAGCATGACATCAACGAGATAGGTCTATATGAATCTTCTTTTTCAGAGTCCTTATGTGGTTTGAGAAGTGGAACAATTTTGATATGTTTCCAGTGTGAGGGTATGACTGTCCCGTTAGCCAACCAAATGTCATTGAAAAAGTTGAGAAGGTATTGGTGACCTACATCAGGTAAATGTTTGATCATAGAATATGAAATTTTGTCCAGTCCAGGCGATGAGTCTGATTTCTTTGATTCTAGAGCTATTTCATACTCATTCCTAGTAAATGCTCCAGACAAAGTAGTAGGCCCATCCGTAGTCTGGAAGTAAGGGCACGTGAGTTCAGATAACTGGGGAACATAATCTGGAGCAATTATATTCATAAACTTTTCAGCTAAAGCAAAACTATGAAAAATGGGGGACTTTGAACTGTTACAAGGTTTACCTTTAAACGATTTGGCAATCCTCCACGACTGAGTAACATTTTTAGAACCTAATTGTGCACATAAAGTTTCCCAAGCCTTGTACTTTGCGTCATTAATAATTTCCCTAGCCTGACGTTCTTTATCTTTATACATATCATAATTTTCAGGGGTCATGTTTAATCTAAATCTTTTGAAATACAAGCGTCTTAAGGCCACAGCTTCTGAACATTTGGTAGTCCACCACGACTTGGGGACAAATTTAGCCTTTGCGTTTGTACAAACTTTCTTATTAGGAATGCTAACGTTTGCCGCATCATCGATGATATCCAACAAATTTTCTAAAGTCATATTTCTGTTTTGCTGAGATTCTTCAAAGCATCTAAATTCAATCAGCTCAGAGTATTTTTTCCAGTCGGCCAATTTGATATTTCTTGAAGAAAATGTAGGGTTATAAAATTGTGGTTGCGAGTGAAAATTATATTCAAGTGATATCATGATTGGAAAATGATTGCTTCCTCTCGAGTCACCCAATACCTCCCAAGAAGCAACATTATCAAGAAGATTTGGTGAAACTACACTGAGGTCTATTGCACTCTGTTTAAGCCCCGGAATTGGAGCTGTGGTTGGTTTACCGTCATTTAAAAAAACTAGGTTAGAATCATTAACAGCATTAAAAATGAGTCTTCCTCTTGGACAAACCTTTTCGCAGCCCCAATGAGTATGATGAGCATTAAAATCTCCAACTATGATTCTACTCTGGTCGTCGTTATCGGCGAAAATCTGTGACCAGACATCGGGAGGAATTTTGTTTTGATTAATATAGTAATTATACACACAAACAGAGCTATTGTTAGGATAGTTCAGCTTAACTGCAAGGCCTTCCACAGAGAGACCAACACCAGGAGCTACTATTTCAGTCCAACTTAAGGAGCGATGAATGATCAAGGCAACACCTCCCCATCCATCCTCTCTGTCTTTCCTTAAAATTTCATAATTGTGAAGCCTAATATTTTGGTGTTTCTTCAACCAGGTTTCTTGAACAGCAGCTACGTGCACCTTGTTTTTGTGAAGAAACTGTCCAAATTCTGCCCACTTTTTAATAATGGATCTAGTATTCCAATGAACAATCTTAAGAGGTGTCATGAGACGAAACGGCATTGAAAAAAGGAAGGTCCCTAATAATTATAGAACAAAACTCTTGTAAAAGAGGAAGCAAAGCAGAGTTCAAGGGGTCTGTGTCATCCGGAGGATTTTCCTTCAAATTATTAAACATCCTTCTTGACCATTCGCTGTACATTATTTTAAATTTAGCATCCTCAAACAACTCTCTTAGATATTCATCTGTCTTTGAAGTCAACCTTTTCACTTCAAATTGACAGTTACCATTAGGTTGATTAGCCACAGTCGATGATAAACAACTGTTGTCTGAAGGATGTGGCGTTGACGGTTTGATAGGTTTGGACGATTTTTGCGTCATTTTACTTTGAGATTTCCTAAACTTAGGATAAGACCAAACCGACCCAATATTGTCAGACGTATTCGATTGCAAAGACTGATCCGCCTTCAAGATACTAAATCTGTTTGACGAAAGGGCACCGCTAGTCGGTAGAGAATTTTTTTGTGAGACAGCGTTGTTTTCAAAAACTCGTGGCTGAGAAGAAGAGGCTTGAGCGTAACTGGTTGGTCTGACACTGTTGGTTTGTAAGTAAGTTTTAGGAACCGACTTACTTGCTGTGACGAAACATTCCCTCATGTAATACATGCGTTCCTTAATCTGCTGCTGCCTTTTATATTCAGGACAGTTTTTACTGGCACTGTCGTGGTTTCCTTTACAATGAAGGCATACTGCTGGAGAGTTACACTGAACACCATGGAAGTCTTTTAGACAAACTTTGCATATACGAGTGTTTTTACATTTTTTAGAGGGATGGCCAAACTTAAAACACCTATAACATTGTTGAACTGGTTGTACGTATTCTTTAACGGGTAAGAGAACATAATTTAACTTAATCTCTTTCGGTATTTTGTCACCAAGGAAAGTGACCTTAACCCAGTGCGTTCTTACAGGACCATTTTGAGTGTGTTTCATGATTCTGTATGCATCAACGATATTGAGAGGGCTTACAGCATCCTCAATAATTTCCTCAATTTCAATATCAGGGTCAATGTTGACAAGTCCAACTACCTCAACCCTATAAGGAGGGATAAAAAGATCAAAATCGGGAAAATGCGGTGAACTGACCAGTCTGTTTGCTGACAAATGCGATTTACATGTCACAATCAAATTCTTTCCAGAGTTGGTGATGTTTAAAATGTCCGAGTGATACTTCTCCATGATTCTTCCTACCTTAAACGGGTTGATCTTAACTCCTAGCTTAGAGGCGACTACTACTTCATAAGGACCTGAATTAAAGATGTCATACAAGCGAGTACTTTTCAACTTTTCTTTTTTAGGAGGAGGGCTGGACGTATTTTTTGTCACTGACTCGAAACCTAGACCTTGCGTACCATCACCATTACCAGGTTCAGCGTAAGCATGTTGACGTTTCCGAACACCATAATTATTCAACCTAAACCAACCACCAGTGTGGTCCGTTCGTGTAGCCTTAGGGGTCTGATCGGTTTTATTAAACAAAATTGTCTCATTTGGAGGAAGGCACGGAAAATTTACATGAGAATTTAAAGAAGCATCACTGTCCGGCAACTTAGGTGTGCCCTGAGAATAATTATGGTCACCATATATTTCCTTATCACCCATATCGTCGTCCACATTGCCCGAAGCCATGGTGGCTCAGGCAAGTAAGGAAACACAAAAAGGAACCAGTAATGTAACTGTCTACTATCAAACACAAAAAAGAGAAAGGGTTGTTGATGTAAACAAACAATCTACACAAATTATTTGTGATACAAAACCGAGAAAAGTCTCACGGGCCTTAAGAGTTTTTTGTACAAAACGAATATCACACTTCACATTTTGTGTGGAGACTCCAAAAACTTAACAAAAAACACAAATTAATCTTTAAAATTAAAAGTTTTTCAACGCTCAAAACTAACCAAACTGAACACTATTCAAACACCCAGCTGACTTCCATTTACACACTTAAACCTACCAAAAATTGTTTTGTTTATCCTACAGATGTAAATTGTAACTACTTGTGACTGGTATCAGGTCATTCATAACCCATATTTAGTCACCAAACCCTATCTTTTATACAGTATTATAATTTATGAATATTTACGCCCAATTGCACGGTTGTTGTACGTACGGTTGGTGCGTTGATGATATTACATGTGTCGCAATAGATTTTCAAACTCAGTGAATTTCGATCGGAGTTCAGTTTTTTGCCAATATACACCATAGGCAAAAGGATGTAGGTTTGCTGCCATGGGCGTGTTGTACATAAATATACCATATATTTGTCAAATATTACCCACTCATGCGACAGAGAATCTCAAGAACCATAGGGTATAGAGGGATGAAATTTGGCATGAACATCTTTAGGTGCTCACTAAGAAACGGTTTTGCAATATTCCATCAGGTCTCCGCAGCACAGGATTTTGATTTTGATCTAATGTTATTCGTAAAGCCAGTTTTTAATATGTTATATACGATATATATATATCGTATATATATATATATATATATATATATATATATATGTGAATTTAGGAAACAACGAATCTGAAAAACTTTATGATGTAACGGGTTGACATTTGTAATGTGAGATCCGCTTTGCCCATAGGTAACTAAGAAACGCTTTTAAAAAGCTTCTTAAGGGCTCCGCCCCGCAGGACTTCAAAATTAATTGGGGTTGAAATTTGAAATGACACTCTCCTTTGTTCATAGGTCCTCACCAAGAAACACTTTTGCAAAATTCCTTCAGGGCTCCGCCCCACAGGCCTTCAAAATTTATGTCAAAATTACTATAGAGTGTACGCAGATGGAATTAGGCATGGGCCAAAGAGTTCTCTTTGGTAATAGTCACTCTTTGCTAATAAGACGCACGAAAATAGTCCGATGGAAATTTTAACAGCTGTTTCCCCCCTCACCCCTTCTCGCCCTGCAATGTTGTCATTTTGTGTTTATGTTTACCATGTGTAATATAGTATAAAAATGTATTTTAGAATAAATCTGGCAAAAATGCATCGACTCTCATTGGACTATTTTCGTGAATCCTACTATAATAGGTGTTCACTAAGAAAAGATTTTTCAAATATATTTTTTAAAGTTCCTTATGATTACACCCCAAAAGGCTTGAAAAATATGATGCCTTGTGGCCAATTTTTAAATGCGAATCAAAGAAACAATGGATCTCAAA
Organism: Neoaliturus tenellus; assembly: GCA_030545055.2. Classification (NCBI taxonomy): domain Eukaryota; kingdom Metazoa; phylum Arthropoda; class Insecta; order Hemiptera; family Cicadellidae; genus Neoaliturus; species Neoaliturus tenellus. The sequence continues at coordinate 20,838 of JAQYXR010000306.1, read as the reverse complement.
GATTGTAGGGCCTGCAGCCCTGCAGGGTTACAATTAGTAAAGAACTTTCATTTTTCTCATTGGTGCTCATTATGAAACGGTTTTGCAAATTTTGTTAACGGCTCCGCGCCACGGAACCTCAAGATTGCCATAGATCCTAGCGGGTTGAAATTTAAAGTGGACATTGCTCTTTAATAATAGGTGCTCACTAAGAAAAGGTTTTGCAAAATCCCTTCAGGGCTTCGCTAACACAACGTCAATGTTTCAATAGGATTCTTGAGAAGAAGACTTTGTTACCCTTTAAAGATATTTTGTTATCTATAAAATAAAATTTGTGAAGTCGTGAAAATAAAGGGCGAAGCCGTAACGGGCCACAGATAGTATAGGATAACACCCCCCCCCCATTACAGGTATCAGAATCTCTTATATTGTCATCTTTAAGATTACAAATAGTGTAATTTTTGTACATACCAAATTTGATCAAGTATTGGTATTTATTTTATTTTCCCCTTAACAGCGAGCAGGTAGGTAGGTAAATTTGACAACATATGGGTGTTGTAAGCAAATATAGGTTTACCCCCAGATAACCTACAGATATCTATGGGTTATCTGTGGTTAAACCCTTCCTAGTAAATGTACTTCCGGTACAAAATTTAAGAGGTTATATTACCAATAAGAAAGTGAGTTACAGTTTTGAGTTGAGTTTCCTTAAGAATAACATGGTAAATGTATTTAGGGGTTTCTCTGTAATCAACTATGCCAAGTTTTAAAAATTAAATATAATTTTTTTCAAGCTCCTTTAAATAATTTAATGGTCACTTGTTAAAATTGATGGTTTAGTGATGCCTTTAGTATACTATCGCCAAATTTTTTGGGCAAATGCTGGAGCAAAAGTTGGGATTAACTCGCTCAGCGAACTCATGAAATACACTATCGCTGTTACTGTTTGAGCTGATCTCGGAACTCTTAGACGAACAGTGAAGCAGTGTAGTTAGGCATTACCAAATCCTTTTTCAGTTTAATTTCAGTAACAGGATGATTAAGTTTACCCCTTATACAACCCCTCACATCTGCCAGATTGCGTATATCTTTGATTTGCTTGTGTGCCAGGCCCACAACACAAACTCCGTATGATAATACTCAAGAAACTCTAGATTTCATTTCAAAACTTATAACAAGCAGTTATAAAATAACACCAAAGAAATCAATACAAACCAACATACGCCAACTTTTGACCAGAACAGAAGAACCTCATGGTAGTATGTACTGGGTCACTGGGAGGATTCGTTCTGAATGCTTGGGTCTGCTCGCGTCCTTTGATTTGTGCAAAAACCGACTGCAGATGGAGCACAGGCAAGCACGAACCCTGGAGAAGCGAGCCATGGTGAACTAAGTCAACCAGAGTCAAGCTCACTTAGAACACTATCTGCTTGACCTTGCCCGCCTTGATTAAGGGATGGTGTACTGCAGGAATTATATTAAAATTAAAGGACGATTAAGTGTTTTACTTTTATGACATCACGTACCTACCACTTTGAATTTATCTTCAATGTGTCGACTCAACTATGTAAGTAGGGGTCTTTGGCCGAAGACTGTCAGGAGGAGCAGGAGGAGCCGACCCCCCCCCCCCCGAGGACCACCGACGGCGAGCCCCCCCCCCCCGAGGACCACCGACGGCGAGCCCCCCCCCCCCCCGAGACCGCCCACGGCGTAACAGTAGAGGACTTTGGTACAACTGGTCCATTTTTTTTTTTTTTTTTTTTTTTTTTTTTTTTTTTTTTTTTGCTAAATCCGCGGCAATCCGCGGCAAATCCGCGGCAATCCGCGGCAATCCGCGGCGAATCCGCGGCAATCCAAAATAGTAGAGGCATTCGGCCAGTGCTGCTATGAGTCATGAATAGTAATACAACTCTTTTTAACATTTGTTGTATGACAAATCCGCGGCGAATCCGCGGCAATCCAAAATAGTAGAGGCATTCGGCCAGTGCTGCTATAAGTCATGAATAGTAATACAACTCTTTTTAACATTTGTTGTATGGCAAATCCGCGGCAATCCGCGGCGAATCTAAAATAGTAGGGGCATTCGGCCGGTTATTATTATTTTTACGGTGTCGTGGCCGATGGTGGGGACGGTGGTGGGGCAGTGGTGGGGCAACGGTGGGGAAAAAGTAGTGTGTTTTGGAGACATATAGATCAAGAGGTGTAATGATACTCTTTAAACATTTGGTGCATGTACTTTTCATATTGAATAATAAAGAGCTAGAATCTTTTAATATGATTACCTTAATAGCATGCAACTCTTTTTAACATTTGTTGCATATACTTTCATATTGAACATTATTTTCACTTTAACTTTTGCACATGACACATTGTGTTTCATAGCTATTTTTCTTTTTCCTGATTTTGTTTCATTTCAATTAATTTACGTATGCTTTTTCTTTTCTGTACTTACAAGCATTACTGAAACTAAGGTTTTAAGGTTTAACAGTAATCTTCTACTGTCTCTGGGACTTCCGCTCGTGAGACAACTGACTCTGTGCAGCTCCTCGACGACTCTTCTACTGCTCACATTGATGCGATGATCAGAAGTTTTCACTAAATTGTATTAACACTACTATTGTTTTCTATTCACATCTATTGGTTGGATTGTAAAACAATATTTCTCTTGTATGTTAAGATATTTCTTTTCTTGTAATAAAAATTAGCACTTAACAAACATTTTTCTTTTTTAATTCGTATGTAAGTTTCACTTTTGAAGGGACTCACTATTTCAAAGTCAAAAGTGCATTTGTAAAAGTTTTCAAAGTCTGTTAGTTTAACCTTCCTGCAGACTCGACATTACGTTTACTATCAAAGACAAAACAGTCTAGTAATTCACTTTCAAAGTCAAAAGAGTCTGTTAGTTTAGTCATCGCACATCTTTGACATAGCTTGTAAAAGTTTTACACTTCAAATTGAAAAGAGCACTTTCGTTTAACCATTGTGCAGACTCGACATTACATGTTTACTTTCAAAGACAAAAGAGTCTAGTAGATTGCTATTTTACTTTCAAAAGAGTCTGATAGTTTAGTATTTGTACACCTCTGTGTAGACTCATCATTTATATTTTACTTTCAAATTGAAAAGAGTTTGATATATTTAGTATTTTTAAAAAAAGCAAAGAGTCTGACAGTGAATGATCTTAACACTATGTGCAAAACTGGAAAATGAAAACAAGTATGTCAATACAAACTGTCAGATTTATTGAAACAATCTTAAAACTAACATCAAGTGTATTGAAAAATGAATCAGCAAAATAGAAACTTTATACATTATCCAAAAATCATAACATTTATAAAAAGACAACAGAATAAATGTTCATATCACAGTTCATCACAGTCCAAAACATTCCTAATATCCAAACAGCGCCTAAACGATCACACTCATGCGACATAAATTAAATTGTGTATTCGTCTACGTCCATCGGTGCAGGCAGAGCTGGAGGTAGCGGTGGTGCTCTTGGTGGTATTGCATAGTGCCCCCACGGAAGAGTGTTTATTCCGTCCTCCGGCATCACGTATCGTTTGTCATCAAACGGAGCCAGAGATCTTTTTCTCACTACCACTGAGTAAATCATATGGTATTTACTTTGAAAGCGTTGATTTTCCGTACTCTTTGTCGTTCTGTTATGAAGACAATCGATGTAATCTTGTACGGTTAGATCACGCAGAGCGACGGCACGATTAACACCCTTCGCTCGTTTGATGGGGGGAGGCGCGATGCAATCATCTCCATCAATTTCATTATTACAAGTACACCTACCGAATGTCATACAGTAGAGTTTTGCCATCAATCCGACAAACATTTCGATGGCTACTCCTCCGGCTTCATCTTTAAACTTTCCCAACACCCTTGCGTTCCGTCCGTCATAACAAACGTGGGTCCTGGGATAGTTACTTGTGTCGAAATCGTCAAGGTGTGTCAACATGTCACGGTAGACGTCTCTGGTACGGATCGCGTAGACTATCCCATCGGTGTCCATGTAGACCATTCTAATCCTTTCGATACCGTACCGCTCTACCATGTCATAGTGGAAACCGTACATCCATCGTTTACTATGGTCCAGAATGCACATTCCCGCGTATACAGGCTTGTCCAGTACGACTCGCACTTTGGCCATATGTAGCAATGCTAGGTTTTCATTGTACCAAACACGATCATTGAAATTCACCTTAGCCACATGCTTAGTATACATTTTATGGGATGTGACTAGTTTTACGTTTAGGTGTTTTCTCACATTCTGGAGACTCATACCGTATACTGCATTAACCATCAATTTGAACATCTCCACTTCAAATTTATTGTTGGCCTGCTGTCTTAACTCAGTATTTAGCGTCACGTACGGTTTCAACCACGGTGACTGTTTGAAACGTAGAACTCTGTGGATTCGACGAACACGTAGTCCATTCTCTAACGCCTGTTGAAGGTAGCGATAGTGGATTACATATTCCTCCTTATCCGTCAGGGTGGCCATTAATTTCTTAGATGATCCAGCACCGCTGTTGATTACTTGCTCCGATGTGTATGGGAGTTGATACGCTGGTGATTTTCGAACTTCTGGACAGAAGGGCAAGTCTCTGTGTTTATCATGTAGACCTTGGTCTTTCGGGTACTCCAAGTCTACTTCCAATACGTACCCGTACTCGCCCTCCGCCGGTATGTTCGAGATGTCTAATGCGTCAATTTCCTGCTGTGTTAGCCATTCAAAATCTTTGTACGGAAGTGGTTCTGACATGGCCCATCCGTAGAGGTTGTTAGCGTCATAATACATTAAAAATGTATCATTATCACTCTCTACGGAATCTCCACTCGTCGATGCGCAATGGCCGTTTCGGTCACCGCGTCCTCTAGTGTATTTATTATTGGCGATGACGTGCCGAGTTACACATTGAGTCAGACCACCTCGAATACCCTTCTCAAAAAATACATATTGATCCACATCTTGAAGGGTTTCGAGTACCACACCAGTTTTGTACAGCATGACATCCCAGGCGTACGACGGAAGCGTAAGATAATGTGCAGGGTCGAGCTGATAGTGTGTTAGACACATCTCCCTGAACTCCTCAAACACATCGGCTAATAGTAGCACATCGGTTCGTAAATATACATCTGAGTATTCACCGAGCGTGGTACAGTTGAATTTACGCCACACTTGTTGTGCATGTTCATAATCAACATCAGTTACTTCATCTCCGAAGGCTTCTTTAGGTGGAAGTAGATCCTCGTTCAGAACATCCTGTGAAGTGATGTATTCATAGGGGAAGACTCCTTTCCTACGTAATAGTCGGAAATCGTCATTGTCCGGGTATCTAGCTTTCATGATTTTCATTTTGTCATCAGGTAGTATGGACGCGAGAGTCGCTAATGATTTCGCCATCAGACGATACGAATCGACAAACTGTAGCTTGATGTTACTATGTCGACCAGGATATTTAAATCGTTTTGAAAATGTAATGTACTTTTCTTCCGTGTTGGCGAGTACTTCTACATCACCTTTGTCGATACCCAGTTCTCTAACTATGAAATGCGCATCATAGTTTGATAAATTATGGAAATAGATGTTTATAGTTTCCTGCTTTCGGTCCTCGGGTCTGTGACGTGCATCCAAAACTTCTCCAATCTTCTTTACGTCATCGCGTACTGCGTTTATAAAGTGTTCAGAGGCATTCTCACCTCTGTAGAGTCTCAATTTTGAATATGTGTTGCTAGTCGGATCAATGTCGTCACAATCACCATCGTTGACATTCCTGTGATTATCATGAATGTAGTACGCGTACGAGTATGGCGTGTGGAGTTTCTTCACATTACTTGGCGCATTCTCGTTGTGATTTATATTAGCACCTCTTGAATTGGCCGGATCCCACGCTGGTGGAAGAGACGTTGGTGTGGGATGAATAAGTTGATTTGGTTCAGTCGGTACGAGCGCACACTCAAAATCCGCATATATAGTGAATCGTGCTTTTTGCGTACGCTCGATGTGCTTAAACCTAATCTCTTTATCTTCAGACAAATCGGTCCTCAGAGGATCATGCGAAGAGCAGTAACGCTTGTGCTCCTCCAACCGTTCAGCTCCAGTGAGACCCAGTTTGTTCGGTCGGTTGTCGAAATGTGCGAAACATCTCCTGCAAATGAACAAACGATGGCCGCGACGTGTCAGCTGGCTGGAAACTAACCTCTCGAAGTCTGCGATGTATGCATAGTGAGTGGTCCGTTCATCTGTTAGGAACAACAGATCGAAGTGGTTTGGTAGCTCCTGATCCACGACGCGAAGCGGGAAGACATAGTGTTCTTCTTTGTTTTGTTGCTTGCTCCGCTTCTTGTTGTCCAGACCATACACGTTAACACTCACCCCCGGGTTGTTGCGCTCAAACTTGCGGATGTCATTGATTTTTACTGGGAATTCAAGTCCCTCAAAATTTAAATTAGCTCGGGCCCTAACCTCTGTAGTAAAGTGCTTAGAGGTGAGCCGATCACGACGAGCTTCATTAACAAACTTAGAAAGAATTGAATACTCAAAACACCGCTCATCCGATTCGTTTAGCACATTAACCACAGAGTGTCTCATGGAGATATCGCGAGGAAGGGGGATGAAGGAGCTACCTCTGAGAGGGCTATAAACATTGACTCTCACCTCCATGTCTAAAACCCTAACAAAGCTCCACCCGGAACCCTTCATCTCGCATGTCTCCTTCTCCAGTAAAATTTTGTTGATGAATTGTTGACATATTTCATCTACATCACTATTTTGGAGGATAGGGACATTTTTGGTCTTGAAGGCTCGCTTGCAAGTCTCACCATGAATATTTGTGAATTGACATTCGATCCAGAGATTGACCTTAATGGCATGAACTATCCATGCCGCATATGCATGCCGCAAAAATGCGCGTGTTTGAATCTTACGCGCGGATGGAATGCGAGCGCGCGAACGGCATGCATCAAGTGTCCTTAAACGGACTCTTTAAACCTCATTATTTCTGGAAACCATGTGAATTCTCGCATTTTGCTTGAGTGCGCGTGGTCGACCACCGGTATTCCTACGCCACCAACTTGATTTTTGTTTGCGCGGTGTTCGGTGTAGCAGCAGTCCACATTGTCGAGGTGATATCCTCACGTCGCCATCTTGATTTTTTTTATAAACGCATGCGTTCAGTGTATGTGTTCGAGGAGACAATCTAAGGTGGTCAAAATAATTTGATAATGTTATGTTGGGTTTTCTACGCACGACTCGCTTCTATGTAAAAGAGTGTGCTGCATGCGAAGTGATGCTGCGGTTGAGCTTTCAACCAATGTTTACTCCTTTGAAGTGATGCACAATGGACATGTGACTTCATTTAATGTGTTAAATGTTTATGAGTCAAAAATAGTTGACTAATGTTTCGACATAAGCAAAACTGTCTTTAAGTGGTTATCTTGTGTAATGAGATCTCATACCTCTTTCTCTATATTGAACTAAATGTGATGTGTGACTTCGTACAATTTAAAACACTGCCTTGTCCCCGAATGGCCGCAGTTGGTTCTAAAATTTTTGTCACTCTCGCGTTGTTGACTCATTTTCGATGTGCCTCTACACTCTTGGCATACGCTGAGACTCAAATTGAGTATAGCCGTTGATGGTCACCCGTTGTGCCGATGCATAGTGCGCGTGGCAGGCGACCGGTATTCCTACGCCACCAACTTGATTTTTGTTTGCGCGGTGTATCGGTGTAGCCGCAGTCCATAGTGTCGAGACGATATCCTTACGCCTCGAGTTCTCATACCTCTTTCTCTATATTAAACTAAATGTGATGGGTGACTTCGTACAATTTTAAACACTGCATTGTCCCCGAGTGGCCGCAGTTGGTTCTAAGATTTTGTCACTCTCGCGTTGTTGACTCATTTTCAATGAACCTCTACACTCTAGGCATACGCTGAGATTCAAATCGAGTATGGTCGTTGGTGATCGCCTGTCGTGCCGCTGCATACTATGTACGATCCCGCGCCATTTTCACATCCCACAGCGTCTGTATTTGCTCGTTCACTCTCTCTCCAGACTTCGCGGCGATCGGACGTGTGCTCCAGTGCTCCAGTGCTCCAGTGCTCCGTTACCTCCGCTGCCCTCAGTCTCTCTCCAGACTTCACGGTGACCGGACGTGTTCTCCAGTGCTCCAGTGCTCCAGCGGTCCAGTGCTACTGCCTTTCTTCGCTCAGTCTCTCTCCAGACTTCAAGGTGAACGGACGTGTTTTCCAGTGCTCCAGTGCTCCAGTGCTACTGTCTTTCTTCGCTCAGTCTACCTCCAGACTTCACGGCGATCGGACGTGTTCTCCAGTGCTCCGCAGCGCCCTGTGACATAGTACTACTGTCTTACTCCTGGGTACACGTCAATTCAAATGTAAGTAGTATTTGTAATGTAGAATAGTTATCTATATTTAAATACGTATGATGTATGTGGATTTTATTTGTGTCAAATGTCTTCGTTCTTTCTATCATGTGCTAACTGAAAAGTTCATAACATTATTTTCGTGTTTTACTTTGCGATATGTAAAATGTGTAAAAGAAAATAAAACTTTCTTATTCATAATCTCCTTGCCTTTAAATTTACACTTTGTTGAGTAGTTTAACAGAGAAGAATGTTAATAAACTACAATGCATAGCTTCTTAAGCATTTATAAACATTTCTGAATGCAAAGTAGAATATTTACTTTCAAAACGATTTTAATAGTTTTGTCACTAGTGTGAAAATAGACTGCAATAGCATGTAACGCAATGAAACTCTTTTACACTTGCTTGTTGTGTTTGTTAATTATAAAGAATGTTTCTTGTAATATTACATTCTTTGAGTTTTTCATAAAACTTCTCTGAATAGTTTATATTACGTAGAGTTATTTGTTTGTAGATCATGAACAACACTGTGGAACGCCGCTTCACTTGTGGGGAGTGCGGCAAAGCGTATAAGAAGAAAGATCATCTTAACCAGCACGCACGTTCCGCCCACAGGGGAGTCAAGTTTGACTGTCCGGATTGTGGGAAATCATACACGAGGGATTCTGACCTTCGTCGCCACATCGACATCACCCATCGCCAACATCCCGCATTCAGACCAGGTTAGTAACATGTGTTTAATAATATCTTGAACATTGGATATAGTCACTAACTCCATGACACTGATTAATTGCATAACCAAATGCATATCCACGGACACTTACTTCAAGAAAACATTTCCTTTATAATATGAAAACTTTAACAAATTATTTCAAAATGAACAAGATGATAAATAGCAATAATTTCAAATGCTACTCTGATTATAAAAATCCAATGAAGTAAATGTGTTAGTATTTACTTACCAAATATTCATCACAACTTCTTATAAATCTGCTTTAAGATAAAATGTTCTAATCACATGTATGTTCGTTTGTTATAGATTTTGTTTCCACTCCTTCGGATCCGCGACCTGGTCCCTCTAACACTTCTGACCTCGATTCGAGACCGAATCCATCGCACGCAACGGATCTGACACACGCCCCACCACCTGTTGGAGTTCGTACAAAAGGTATGCATTTTTCTTTGACTTCAAACTAATGATGTTTGTTTTACTTAAAACATAGATACGAAATTTGCAGTAGTAACTGATTTCACACTAAATGGTTCGTTCATCATTCTTAATTTTCTAAATGAGTTCTGATGTAAAGACTTTTAACCAATTTTAACATTAAGTTAATTTCAGCCATGACATTATACATTCAGAACTTTCATAATGGTTTAGAAACTGTTTCTTTTTCCATTATTATGCATGTGACTACAACTATATGTGTTTTTCAGGTCATGTGTGTGGCGGGTGTGGAGGGTCCTTCAATCGCAAGGATGATATGCAGTTCCACGCTCGATTCCACTGTAGAGCTGCGCGTGTGAGCCAACAACCGGAGCAGACCGGTGGAGTCCAACCACCTGTGCCTGTCATCTCGACCACAACGCCTATCCCATCGTCAACAACGTCTGTAGGAACAGTCAATGACGAGATCGTCAATGGATCCTCGATCATTCCCAGTGATTTGGCACCAGATGGGTTCGTGGAGACCGAGACAGGATTTCGCGGGCGTTTGAAGACGTACAGGCTTGCGGAGCCCGCTGATGAGACTGTTTCTCTCCAGGAGTTTGTCAACTCATTGCGAACAACGATTGTCACACTCATGCGACGGATTTTATTGATAGTTCATGCCATTAAGGTCAATCTCTGGATCGAATGTCAATTCACAAATATTCATGGTGAGACTTGCAAGCGAGCCTTCAAGACCAAAAATGTCCCTATCCTCCAAAATAGTGATGTAGATGAAATATGTCAACAATTCATCAACAAAATTTTACTGGAGAAGGAGACATGCGAGATGAAGGGTTCCGGGTGGAGCTTTGTTAGGGTTTTAGACATGGAGGTGAGAGTCAATGTTTATAGCCCTCTCAGAGGTAGCTCCTTCATCCCCCTTCCTCGCGATATCTCCATGAGACACTCTGTGGTTAATGTGCTAAACGAATCGGATGAGCGGTGTTTTGAGTATTCAATTCTTTCTAAGTTTGTTAATGAAGCTCGTCGTGATCGGCTCACCTCTAAGCACTTTACTACAGAGGTTAGGGCCCGAGCTAATTTAAATTTTGAGGGACTTGAATTCCCAGTAAAAATCAATGACATCCGCAAGTTTGAGCGCAACAACCCGGGGGTGAGTGTTAACGTGTATGGTCTGGACAACAAGAAGCGGAGCAAGCAACAAAACAAAGAAGAACACTATGTCTTCCCGCTTCGCGTCGTGGATCAGGAGCTACCAAACCACTTCGATCTGTTGTTCCTAACAGATGAACGGACCACTCACTATGCATACATCGCAGACTTCGAGAGGTTAGTTTCCAGCCAGCTGACACGTCGCGGCCATCGTTTGTTCATTTGCAGGAGATGTTTCGCACATTTCGACAACCGACCGAACAAACTGGGTCTCACTGGAGCTGAACGGTTGGAGGAGCACAAGCGTTACTGCTCTTCGCATGATCCTCTGAGGACCGATTTGTCTGAAGATAAAGAGATTAGGTTTAAGCACATCGAGCGTACGCAAAAAGCACGATTCACTATATATGCGGATTTTGAGTGTGCGCTCGTACCGACTGAACCAAATCAACTTATTCATCCCACACCAACGTCTCTTCCACCAGCGTGGGATCCGGCCAATTCAAGAGGTGCTAATATAAATCACAACGAGAATGCGCCAAGTAATGTGAAGAAACTCCACACGCCATACTCGTACGCGTACTACATTCATGATAATCACAGGAATGTCAACGATGGTGATTGTGACGACATTGATCCGACTAGCAACACATATTCAAAATTGAGACTCTACAGAGGTGAGAATGCCTCTGAACACTTTATAAACGCAGTACGCGATGACGTAAAGAAGATTGGAGAAGTTTTGGATGCACGTCACAGACCCGAGGACCGAAAGCAGGAAACTATAAACATCTATTTCCATAATTTATCAAACTATGATGCGCATTTCATAGTTAGAGAACTGGGTATCGACAAAGGTGATGTAGAAGTACTCGCCAACACGGAAGAAAAGTACATTACATTTTCAAAACGATTTAAATATCCTGGTCGACATAGTAACATCAAGCTACAGTTTGTCGATTCGTATCGTCTGATGGCGAAATCATTAGCGACTCTCGCGTCCATACTACCTGATGACAAAATGAAAATCATGAAAGCTAGATACCCGGACAATGACGATTTCCGACTATTACGTAGGAAAGGAGTCTTCCCCTATGAATACATCACTTCACAGGATGTTCTGAACGAGGATCTACTTCCACCTAAAGAAGCCTTCGGAGATGAAGTAACTGATGTTGATTATGAACATGCACAACAAGTGTGGCGTAAATTCAACTGTACCACGCTCGGTGAATACTCAGATGTATATTTACGAACCGATGTGCTACTATTAGCCGATGTGTTTGAGGAGTTCAGGGAGATGTGTCTAACACACTATCAGCTCGACCCTGCACATTATCTTACGCTTCCGTCGTACGCCTGGGATGTCATGCTGTACAAAACTGGTGTGGTACTCGAAACCCTTCAAGATGTGGATCAATATGTATTTTTTGAGAAGGGTATTCGAGGTGGTCTGACTCAATGTGTAACTCGGCACGTCATCGCCAATAATAAATACACTAGAGGACGCGGTGACCGAAACGGCCATTGCGCATCGACGAGTGGAGATTCCGTAGAGAGTGATAATGATACATTTTTAATGTATTATGACGCTAACAACCTCTACGGATGGGCCATGTCGGAACCACTTCCGTACAAAGATTTTGAATGGCTAACACAGCAGGAAATTGACGCATTAGACATCTCGAACATACCGGCGGAGGGCGAGTACGGGTACGTATTGGAAGTAGACTTGGAGTACCCGAAAGACCAAGGTCTACATGATAAACACAGAGACTTGCCCTTCTGTCCAGAAGTTCGAAAATCACCAGCGTATCAACTCCCATACACATCGGAGCAAGTAATCAACAGCGGTGCTGGATCATCTAAGAAATTAATGGCCACCCTGACGGATAAGGAGGAATATGTAATCCACTATCGCTACCTTCAACAGGCGTTAGAGAATGGACTACGTGTTCGTCGAATCCACAGAGTTCTACGTTTCAAACAGTCACCGTGGTTGAAACCGTACGTGACGCTAAATACTGAGTTAAGACAGCAGGCCAACAATAAATTTGAAGTGGAGATGTTCAAATTGATGGTTAATGCAGTATACGGTATGAGTCTCCAGAATGTGAGAAAACACCTAAACGTAAAACTAGTCACATCCCATAAAATGTATACTAAGCATGTGGCTAAGGCGAATTTCAATGATCGTGTTTGGTACAATGAAAACCTAGCATTGCTACATATGGCCAAAGTGCGAGTCGTACTGGACAAGCCTGTATACGCGGGAATGTGCATTCTGGACCATAGTAAACGATGGATGTACGGTTTCCACTATGACATGGTAGAGCGGTACGGTATCGAAAGGATTAGAATGGTCTACATGGACACCGATGGGATAGTCTACGCGATCCGTACCAGAGACGTCTACCGTGACATGTTGACACACCTTGACGATTTCAACACAAGTAACTATCCCAGGACCCACGTTTGTTATGACGGACGGAACGCAAGGGTGTTGGGAAAGTTTAAAGATGAAGCCGGAGGAGTAGCCATCGAAATGTTTGTCGGATTGATGGCAAAACTCTACTGTATGACATTCGGTAGGTGTACTTGTAATAATGAAATTGATGGAGATGATTGCATCGCGCCTCCCTCCATCAAACGAGCGAAGGGTGTTAATCGTGCCGTCGCTCTGCGTGATCTAACCGTACAAGATTACATCGATTGTCTTCATAACAGAACGACAAAGAGTACGGAAAATCAACGCTTTCAAAGTAAATACCATATGATTTACTCAGTGGTAGTGAGAAAAAGATCTCTGGCTCCGTTTGATGACAAACGATACGTGATGCCGGAGGACGGAATAAACACTCTTCCGTGGGGGCACTATGCAATACCACCAAGAGCACCACCGCTACCTCCAGCTCTGCCTGCACCGATGGACGTAGACGAATACACAATTTAATTTATGTCGCATGAGTGTGATCGTTTAGGCGCTGTTTGGATATTAGGAATGTTTTGGACTGTGATGAACTGTGATATGAACATTTATTCTGTTGTCTTTTTATAAATGTTATGATTTTTGGATAATGTATAAAGTTTCTATTTTGCTGATTCATTTTTCAATACACTTGATGTTAGTTTTAAGATTGTTTCAATAAATCTGACAGTTTGTATTGACATACTTGTTTTCATTTTCCAGTTTTGCACATAGTGTTAAGATCATTCACTGTCAGACTCTTTGCTTTTTTTAAAAATACTAAATATATCAAACTCTTTTCAATTTGAAAGTAAAATATAAATGATGAGTCTACACAGAGGTGTACAAATACTAAACTATCAGACTCTTTTGAAAGTAAAATAGCAATCTACTAGACTCTTTTGTCTTTGAAAGTAAACATGTAATGTCGAGTCTGCACAATGGTTAAACGAAAGTGCTCTTTTCAATTTGAAGTGTAAAACTTTTACAAGCTATGTCAAAGATGTGCGATGACTAAACTAACAGACTCTTTTGACTTTGAAAGTGAATTACTAGACTGTTTTGTCTTTGATAGTAAACGTAATGTCGAGTCTGCAGGAAGGTTAAACTAACAGACTTTGAAAACTTTTACAAATGCACTTTTGACTTTGAAATAGTGAGTCCCTTCAAAAGTGAAACTTACATACGAATTAAAAAAGAAAAATGTTTGTTAAGTGCTAATTTTTATTACAAGAAAAGAAATATCTTAACATACAAGAGAAATATTGTTTTACAATCCAACCAATAGATGTGAATAGAAAACAATAGTAGTGTTAATACAATTTAGTGAAAACTTCTGATCATCGCATCAATGTGAGCAGTAGAAGAGTCGTCGAGGAGCTGCACAGAGTCAGTTGTCTCACGAGCGGAAGTCCCAGAGACAGTAGAAGATTACTGTTAAACCTTAAAACCTTAGTTTCAGTAATGCTTGTAAGTACAGAAAAGAAAAAGCATACGTAAATTAATTGAAATGAAACAAAATCAGGAAAAAGAAAAATAGCTATGAAACACAATGTGTCATGTGCAAAAGTTAAAGTGAAAATAATGTTCAATATGAAAGTATATGCAACAAATGTTAAAAAGAGTTGCATGCTATTAAGGTAATCATATTAAAAGATTCTAGTTCTTTATTATTCAATATGAAAAGTACATGCACCAAATGTTTAAAGAGTATCATTACACCTCTTGATCTATATGTCTCCAAAACACACTACTTTTTCCCCACCGTTGCCCCACCACTGCCCCACCACCGTCCCCACCATCGGCCACGACACCGTAAAAATAATAATAACCGGCCGAATGCCCCTACTATTTTAGATTCGCCGCGGATTGCCGCGGATTTGCCATACAACAAATGTTAAAAAGAGTTGTATTACTATTCATGACTTATAGCAGCACTGGCCGAATGCCTCTACTATTTTGGATTGCCGCGGATTCGCCGCGGATTTGTCATACAACAAATGTTAAAAAGAGTTGTATTACTATTCATGACTCATAGCAGCACTGGCCGAATGCCTCTACTATTTTGGATTGCCGCGGATTCGCCGCGGATTGCCGCGGATTGCCGCGGATTGCCGCGGATTTGCCGCGGATTGCCGCGGATTTGCCGCGGATTGCCGCGGATTGCCGCGGATTTAGCAACAAAAAAAAAAAAAAAAAAAAAAAAAAATGGACCAGTTGTACCAAAGTCCTCTACTGTTACGCCGTGGGCGGTCTCGGGTGGGGGGAGGGGGGGCTCGCCGTCGGTGGTCCTCGGGGGGGGGGGGGGGGGCTCGCCGTTGGTGGTCCTCGGGGGGGGGGGGGGTCGGCTCCTCCTGCTCCTCCTGACAGTCTTCGGCCAAAGACCCCTACTTATGTATGATAATACTCAAGGAACTCTACAAGATTTCATTTGACCACTTCATTAATAACAAGCAGTTAAAAATTACAGTAACAAGAAAGAAATCGATGTACACAGAATAAACACCGAGACTAACCCCAATGCAGGTTACAAACAATGTTAATGCAGACTAATTGCTATAAGTGAGGGAGAAAGGAAAAAGTGACCTCTTCGCGGCAAAGTAAAAATTACAGTATGGGCAGTTTTATCGATTGAGGTAAAAAATATCAATTTTTGGTTGTTTGCATTTTAATATGCTCCATTTCGTCCTTTACCGGTTGAAATATATTAGAAAACACTTGTAATGGCATAAAACATTCAAAATAACGGTTGATGTCTAGCTTGTGAAAAGGTACCTCTTCGCGCTTATGGATAAATAACATTGCCACGCTGCGAACAGGTCCCTTTTCAAAACCAATCTAAAAGCTATGCTACACTCTTAAAACTGCACTCTGACGAATTCTATCAGCGACGAGGTGAACTACTACGAGATAATTGTAAATATAGAACATCTTTCAATAAATAAAAACCAGAAAATGCTGCCCAGAGGTCGCATATGGCAGTTTTGCAATTCGTTATGGAGAAATAACATAGGACCGCGAAGAGGTCCCTTTTCTGAAATATCAAATTTTCACTACATGCTTCAATAAAAACATTTTTTCTTGAAAACTACTGTGAGTTAAGACAAAAATAGGTGTTCCCATTAAAGAGGACATTTACAGCTTTCTTTTGGTACCAAAATCGTTTTTTAAATTTGAAAAATAAATGTTTTATGCTAATTTGAGTTTTCAAACAGATTATATCTTTAACAAAAAAATCGTAGACTTGTAGGACTTGCGCAAAATTGTTAGGAATTAAATGAGGAATTCAAAAATATGAATAACTAAATATAAAAAATTACCACGAACAGGTCCCTTTTTCCTTTCCGCCTACATATTTCTCACCTCTAACTCTTGATATATATTTTTGTGATATTTTAAAGCATTTTTAACTATGCATTTTCCTGATTTCGAGTGTTAGTGTCAAAACAATAGATCTTATAAAAAATCTAAATAATATTTTTGAAAAATATTTATACAAACTACAGTTTTGGTCGTATGACTCTGCCTTATGTTCGCTTGTTAAACCTCAAAACCAAATTTAATGCTATCAAAAATATTTCGTTTTTATTATTTTTTAAGTTAAGGTCCAGTGACTATGTGGTTGGTCCAATAGAACAATCTGTGAGGTTTTTTGGGAAGATCTTCAAAAGAGCTACAGTTCATATAGGGGAAACTTGCTAAAAGTAAAATACCCTCATCGCAGCAGATCTGCTAAACTCAGTGAATTTGGAAAGGAATTTGATATTTTGTATTTTTCCCATAAACACCATACAAATGAGTAATGTATATGTTTACTGTCATGGGATGTCGTTGAAAATAAAAAAATTCGGCCATATGAAGATTTGGAAAGGAATTTGATATTTTGTATTTTTCCCATAAACACCATACAAATGAGTAATGTATATGTTTACTGTCATGGGATGTCGTTGAAAATAAAAAAATTCGGCCATATGAAGCCATATACTAAGTTTCATCAATATCTGTTCATAAATAAAAGAGTTTGCCTATTCTGCATAAACATTATCATTAACATGGAAAAAGAGTATGCAGGGTTTGCTGCCATAATAATTACAAATACTTCCGTCGCAGCAGACCTGCACACTCAGAGAATTTCCTACCGAATTTTGATATTTTATTTTTTCCACCAATTCCATTGTGGTGAGTATGTTGGTTTGCTGCCATATGGGTTTTGGAAGCATGTATTTAAGTTGTACCTTTCCTAGCGAATTTACATACCAAATTTTATCAAGCTATGCCAATAAATAAGAAAGATAGAGGGTTTTGTTTATTTCCCTAAGAATGAAAACTTATTTTTGGATTTTCTCCATAACCATTTGAGCTATTAACCAGATCAAAAATTCAAAATACTAAATTGTTTGATTTTTAGATTTTTTAAATGGTTCTGGTTAAATTTTTGGAATTTGATAAATTAAGGCAAAAAAAGCCAAAAACCTATTTTAGACCCTTTTGAAAACCCTTAAAACCCTGTTAACACTGTCCCATCATTCTGGTTTGCGAACTCGATAAAGTAAATGCTGCCTTACACTTCCTTTATCAAATTTGATTAAAATCTGAGATTTTGTTCAAAAGTTATCACATTCACCGATACTTATCTATATTCATAAAAGAGAGAATATACGTATGTATGTATGTTGCCTATGGACTCCGAAACCGCTCGACAGATTGTAATGAAACTTTCAGGCATTATTAAGCATTATTCAAGGATGTTTGTGTGTAGTTAAGGTGCAAATCTGTCCAAAGGGCTCTGACCAAGAGGGCATAAAATAGTTTGAAAAAATCTGAAAATCTATATTTTATCTATTTTTATTGGTTGCTAAGACACAAATTCAATGAAAAATTCTAATTTCAGGTATTCCAGTGATTTCTTATATATAAGGTTAGAGTAACCGCGAGTGAGATTAGCGGATGAGCTAAACCTGACGGCGAGTGAACGTAGCGAACAAGCTTAATTACCAATAAAATCAATTCAATCACAAGCGAAGCCGTAACAGGAAACAGCTAGTATAAATATATATATCTCCATTCCACTCACTAAATTGGTCAGTTACGGTACGCATAAATAATTTTTTACAAGTATAGTAGACAAATAATAAAATTTGTAAAAATTTTATGTTATTATGAAAAATATGATCTTAAAACATTATTTTAAGACATTTTTATTCATGAGTATATTTTATTTAACTGAATGGATTAGGAGAAATAATCAATTAAAGTTAGCCCCATGTTATATTCTTTGGGACTAAAAATTAACTTCAATTGCCTGTAGCGTCCTAACTGTTAAGTTTAGAGAAAAATGTCAACGAATGAAAAAATCTTCAAATTGCGTGATAAATCCAAAAATGACATTGTAATTGGGGGTTCATATTTGAAATTTTTTAGTTGACTGCCATATTGAAAAATGGCAGCCATTTACAAAAAAATTATTTACTTAATTTTAAACTTCTTTAAAAACAAGGGATTGTTCCCCATTTAAAGTTTACTGTAAGATTTATATTTTACAAAATACCTCAAAACAAAAAAAGTATCATGGTCCAAGGGGTAGGTCCAACCGTAACTACTACCGTAATAGCGTTTTCCCTACAGGGAAATTCGCTAAAAACCTAGATTTTTTACCATAAATAGATGGATCTCAACCAAATGAAGGTAGGCCCTACCAAACTAAATACTAAAACTTTGTAATATCTCGGTAACCAATGGATATGGAGCAAAGTTTCAATGTCCTATATTGTGTGTTTTTTCAAGCTAATTCCTGTGTGGTAAAAATTTAAAATTTTGCAAAATTAAAAATTAAAAACAAAAAAACCTATTTTTGAGAAACAAAACCATCCAAAATTACTCTTTCCGGTAGGTGCGATGAACTCATCTTAATAATAGTAGGATTGCACATCTCTACCTAATTTGGTCCAGATCGGACTGTTTTTACGAGAGTTATCGTGTCTAGGGACAAATATACATATATATATATATATATATATATATATATATATATATATATATATATATATATATATATATATATGTATGTATAAATTTTAATGACCATTATTTTTGGTCTCGGGGCACCACAAAAAAAGTAACATGGTTCCGTGATTAGATTTTACCATGAGACCTACGGTAATAGCTTCTCTCCTATGGGAAATTTGCTGAACAAATATTTACTATCAAAGATCCTTTATTCATAATAATGTAACAAGTACATTGCATAGCGTTGTAGCAAAAAAGTCGATAGCCTACTGTATTTTACAACTGCACTTAAACTTACTAATACTGTAATAGCATTTTTTAAATAAAGAAGGAATAAAATATATAAGATTCTTATGTTTACTCGGCGTTCAAATACTTATCAAACGAGTACGGATAGAGCTGCAAGAGTTGCATGGATGTTACATGGTTAGTGAGTTTGTAAAAACCGATCCAACTACAGAAAAGCAGCCTTAATATTGATGGAATAATGTCCATTAATTATTTTAAATTATATGGAATATAAACAATAAGAATTGGAATTTTATGATGAATTGTTTAATAGTTATAGCCTAAATAGAAGGTAAATCATATTTGTGTTTGATTGTCCGAACCACCCCCTGTCCTGGTTAGTATGGATTTAGATTTGCTCTCTACTGCATATAAATTGAGTTTAAAATGTCAAATTTGCAAAGTATAGAGCAATAAATTAATGCCAAAAACCCATTTTATACCCTTTTGTAAACCCATAAAAAACATTTTTGCATGGTCCAATCATGCTGGTTTTAGAATTTCACCTGATAGGCCTAAATGCTATCTTACACTGGTGTACCAAATTAAAAAAACAAAGTGGAGGTTAAGTTCAAGAGTTATTGTGTTAAGGGAAACACAAAGGCCAAGAGCCTACATAAGCTTACAAATCTACAAGTCTTTTTTTTCTTCTATTATTCTCAAAACGAAAAGTACCATGGGCTTATGTCTCAACGTAGGCCTAAGCATAATTCCTTGTAAAAGGAAAATTCGCTAAAATTTGAACAAACGCTGTTTTTTTTGCTTTTAGTGACTTTAAAATGAAAAGTAGGCTATCTTGGCTCCTGTCTTAGGTTTTACCCTGACTACTATAATGATAGTATTTTCCCTTGGTCAATATGTTATTGAAATTTGCTACAAATTATTTAAGTTAGGCCTAAAAATTACTTGAGGAGTAGAATGGATAGGCCTACTGACAAGGAATACCGGTATAAGTTCGTTATCGTACTCCATTGTTTTTATCACTGGATGAAATTTTGATTTTGCGATGAAAATTGTGCGATGAAAACAATCAAATCAACAAGTTTCATAAAGCGCCTACACTAATATTGAATGAAAATATCTATAGATCAGATAGATATATCTATCATATTAACAAATTTACCAAATCATACAATAGATAGCCTAAATAATAATACATTTCTGAGGGGAGCGAGCGAAGCTCCTATACAACACTCTGGCTTTTTATTTACACATACTCCTCCTGAACAGCTGGAGTGATCCTCACGAAATTTTGCTGTTAAATATTAGGATCAAATTTAACTACAGACTGTTACTATTAGCTGTTTGTGAATACAGTAGACTCCCTCTTAACCGTCCATCTCGGGACCAGGCCTCGGCCGGTTAATGATTAGG
>JAQYXR010000305.1:98454-115708 GCA_030545055.2 Neoaliturus tenellus | reverse complement strand
GTTAATGATACCGTATAGGAAGACATCTCAATAGTGACTGATACTTTTAGCTAGAAATTCCAAACATAAATGGCCGCATATTGAAGTATTATCAGGTTGTTCTCTTTTATAGTTATAATATATGTTTTTAACAGATTTAAAGTAATTTTGAAGTTCTTTTGGTGGTGGCAAATTACCGAAACTATCAAAATAATATACATTGTTATTTAGTTTCTTATAACAAACCCAATGGGTGCCAGGCCCTTCAGTATTATCCAAATTTACAATTCCAGTCTCATTTTGCCACATTTTCTTTGGTAAACTGTCTTTCATAAACACACCGCGGAAAAATGGTATTTTTAAACAGGAAATATATTTAAATAATTCAATATTGGTTAATGCTTTATGTGGTATGACCAATTGATTTCTTTCATTTAATATGCACGATAAGGTCTTAGGTAAAGACCTGCCCCGTTTTTTACCATTGACCACACGGTGGGCTTCTTCCTGCCTTTTCTTGTAGATCGTCGTCTTCTTTTATATTTCCTCCATGTTTTCTTGTGGTTGACCTCCTTTTTACTCTCCTTCTCCTCCTTCTTCCACCTCCTACTGCTGTTTTAGCCTTCATACCTGCTGTTACTGCTAAAGCTGCTGCTTTTTCTGCTATGCTAGCGTCACTTGATTTTACTCGTTGCCAAGCTATGTCCGCAAGCTTTTTGTCAGCTATTGATCTATTTTTTGAATCGGCAAACGTGGAATATGCGATATCGTGTTCTTTACAAGCCTGATCTAACTTGTTTATGCCAGGATCGCCTCTTTCCAGTCGTTTTTTCAATTTAGTTCCTGGTCCGCAATACTGATAACCTCCTGGTATATGAAATTCGTATGGTAATGCGTCTATTGCTCTATTTACTATGGATCCTACTGGAATTTGTTTTAAAGCTTTACTTAACAGAGAAACCGCTGTGGACGTGATCCCACCTCCTTTTCTTGCAGTGTCTCGATATGGACTGATGTACTTGAACGTCATTATTGTCCTTTTATAATGGCAATGTACAACTCATGTGTTAACTCTATGACAGGTTGCACATAAATGAAGTCATTTATTGAGTTATTTACTTAAATATCAATATCACCCCAATCTGATGATCTAAACTGTTTCGTTTTAGGGTTAATAAAGTATTTATTATAAATTTCTCGTTTAATATACTCACCTCTCATGGATTCATCATAAGTATTATGACCTGATTTTCCTTGAAGAATATCTGGTGTAAAATGATTGTGTAAATCAAATATCGCATTACCTAAAACTTTTACAAGAAAATTAACAGTGACAGCATTATCTACATGTTCAGGATCTTTAAGGTTTGTTATACGTTTATTATTACAATTATACACTTTACTATTCTTTAATGATGTTGTAATGGTCTGTCCTACAGTTGCAGCATCATTTGCTTCTATTCCTTGTGCCAAGTCTCTTATCACTCTATTATTACATGTAAACCATCTAAAATATCGATCTGGATCTAGATGTACGGTTTGTGATAAAGCAGCTGCATCATGTTTTTCATAACCCCATCCCATATTTGATAACTTTTTATCCATGCAATCCCAAGCATTATTTTTGAATGTTAATAAATTAAATTTTTCATTACCTTGAACAAATTCATCCCCTTGCTTCGATACTACTTGATCTTGTTTAACAAAAGAGGTTGTTTCTTGTTTTAAGGTTTCCATCATTTGACCCACTGTTGCACCATCTGATGGCGCCGAACCATCTTTAACATTTGCTAAACAATTATTAAAACAATCTATAACCCCTACATCACGTATGATGCAATGATCTTTAATATATTTTAGATTTACAGCATCGTTTTCAGTTTTTGGATAACCTATATCATTAATAACAAATTTATAAAAAGAAAACCCATCTTTTGTCTTTTCAGGTATCAAAGAATGTAAATAGCGTCTATTTACGCTGTCTTTTGCATCTTTAGGGTCATCTACGTTGGATATACGTTTATTGTTAGCACTATACGTTTTCCCATTGAATTTTAACGTATTTTTTAATTCAGATGACAAATAACCTTTGTTTATTGCATCACCGTTTTGATTTGGTTTACCAACGTTGATGATTCTATGATCTTCTGCGTCATATGTGTTATTTTGTAGTCTTAATGTTGGCGATATCTTTTCCTTTAATATTTTTAAATTTATTGCATCGTTTTCATCCGTAGGATCTTTTATGTTTTTTAACCTTTTATTACTCATATCATAATCTCCATCAGGTGTTTGTGGTAAACCAGCACTTCTTTTTAAACTATTGGCATAATATAACCCATCCGAGGAGTAACGTCCGAACTTGTCGACACTCATGGTGCAACTGAATAGTATTCTAGGGAGTAACGCATTTTTATGAGATTACCCCACGGTTTCGGAGTTCATCCACTAAAGCCACCCATTCGTTTTCCAATCCAGTATGACCCGCTTCTTTAGCTTCATGTATTAGTTTCATTCTATCCACCAATTTATTGATATTATTGTAATAAATCACATTTGTGTTATATAGTTTCTTCATTAAACCTGTACCTGTAACAGACTTGTTTCTTTTTCTTGGTTCTGGAGCACTTATATCCAAAGTGGATGACACAAACCTTCGTTTTACAGGTTTTCTTGGTATTATTGGCATTGGTTGTCTTCTCGTTGTTGGTATTAACCTGGATACAAATTCTCTATATTTTAAAGACTTTGATCTAAAAACAGGTTGGTCAGCTGAATACTTCCTCCTGTATGCATTAGTTTGTTCCAAAATCTTTTTATATGCTTCCATGTCTTTTTCTTTAACTAACAATTCTAAAGGCTTATTTTCAAATAATAATTCAAATAATCCCCTTGTGCCCTTATATCTTTGATCACCAACAATAATATTATCATGTTCATCAATGTTTACCGGGCTATTACCAACCATTAAACCGTCTTCTGTTAATCTTACTCCATAACTATGGTAGTTTTTATTAGGATTTGTTCCAGCTAACATTTTTATCATGTATTTCCTTCCTAAAGGTCCTTTGTTATGAATGTTTTCACCCAACAAGCTTATGTTTGACGGACCTTCCCTTGTCTCTTCTTCTTTTTCCTCTTCACTAGCAGTTGATACAACTTCATGTCCTCTTTTGGCTTTTACTTCATATAATTCTCTTATTCCACTATAGTCCGGTGATTCTAGCTCTCTTTCGGGTTCTCCACCGGTAAAACCACTATATGTAGAGGATTCCGGGTCTTCATCACTAAACTCTTCTGATTTTACATTTTCTCTTTCAAACTTCGTAATAGGTGCAATCGCATCTCCTTCCAATACAGGTTTAGCAAATTTTTTGTTTAATTGTTTCAAGGGTTCAGTAATAGGTTTAAAAGTAGATTCAAGGAATTTCTCCCTCTCGCTAATACCTAGTTTCAATGCTCTGTTTTTAGCCCGAATAGAATCACTAAGTGATTTTATTTCTTTTACTAATTTTTCTTGGTTAACCATGTTTGTAGCAAGACGTGTTGTACAACAATGAATGTTTTATACCACGTTCAATGTATTAATATAAATTTATCAAATCCTATCCTGTATCGACCATTGTTTAGCGGTTGTTCCTTCATAATTGTTAGGAACCCATACTTTTCAGCCCAAGCCTTTCCACACAACTCTTTAAATCGTTCAAATGTCATATCCGCATTTACATGATCAAAATATATATGTTTTAGGTTGGTTTCGTCCTGTTTAAATACAATTAACATGTTTGCATTGTCTCTAATGAGTTGTTTAGGTATTTTGCTGTAAGTTTGGCCAATATAAATGCTATCTATGTTGTTATGTCGACCCATAGCGAAGTAATTCCTTATTGTGTTTTGGTTTTCACAAGATACATCGTCGAATATGAACACGGAGAATGGTTTAGCTTCTTGTGGTTGCATGACACTCTCGCTTGCATTAAACTTTAAATATTTAACTTCAGGCACATTAGTCAGTATCTTTTCCAATAATTGATACTTTGGTTGTTGTAGTGATTTTGAAAATACATATAGATTGTTAAAACGTAATCCTTTAGGGTTTGTAATCAAATTGAATACTACATTAGTTTTTCCACAGTTGGAAGGTCCGGTAACCAGACAACGAACGGTGTTTGGTAACAAATTGCCATGTTTCCCACTATTGAATTCTGAATTATCCACTGTGAGTTCATCTATATTATTAATAGTAAAACTCTCTTTTTGTGGTACTATCTCCATCCTTTGTAATGGTTCAACCTAAAATGATTTTCTATCGTTATATCAAATCCTTTTTAGGTATCCAAGAATCTTCCGTCTTATTAAATCCTAACCATCGTACTTTGACCTTATCTTTTTTCCGTTGCAACACCTTTTCAACTAAATATACATCGCCTACTGTTGATTTTAACATTTCATGTCCATAAAACCCTCCTTCAAGCAATTGTCCTTTATTATCTTTTAAAATATATGTCTCAGGTACTGTAGGTTGTACTTTGAATACAGTAAAAACCTCATTGGTCCAATTTGGCAGGTATCTTTTACTGAATACACCTTTATATTTACTTATTCGCACTTTATCACCCACATTAAATTTTTTAGGCTTTAGTTTTTCAACTTTTGGTTTAGTATTCGTTTTTATACGTTTTAATACAAGGTTTTCATTTTTACTAGTTACTTGGTTTGGTTTCATCCCGATAGTCCTATGAAATTTGTTATTGTAATCGTTTATAAGTTTTAGTAACATATCAATCCATATGTGCGATCCTCTGTTGGAAAACATTTTATACATTGCACTTTTTAAAGTTCTGTTGAATCTTTCGATTATTGAGGCTTTTACTTCTGAATTGGTTGAGTAATGGTTTATATTGTGTTTTTTCATTAAATTTGCAAATTCCTTATTAAAATATTCTTTTCCATCATCTGTTTGTAAATGTTTAATAGTATGTTTGTCTCTTTGTATAGCTGTTTCCATTGCTTTTGTAACACTTTTGCCACTTTTATCTTTTAGTGGTAAAGCATCTGCCATTTTTGAAAAACAGTTAATAACAGTCAATATGTATTTATATCCTTTATTTTGTTTGCTATAAGGAATCATTTCGATTAAATCCGCTTGATATAAATCATTAATTCCTTTTATCACCGTATTTCTTCGTGGAAACTTTCTTCTTGCAGGTTTATGAAGTTCGTTGACAATTTGTTGCTTCAAGTCCTTCATATTGCAGGTTTCAATGTTTGTTGTATCACATGTATAATCACAATGAATGTTGTTTTAAATATTCACATCATTTATATGGGTCAAGGTCATCCAAATTTGTGTAAAAAAATGGGGAACACGGCGTTGGACTTGCCGTGTTCCCCATTTTTTTACGGAAGGAGAAAGGAATAAGGTCGAAGTTGTAGAAGGACAAAGAATAGGTTACTAGTTGATAGGGTTTAGGGAGTAATGGCCGAAAGGAAGAGTATGGATTTTGTCAGGCAAAATATGTCTTTTATCATCCCGGGCTGACAGCGATTTTTTAATTTTGGTGACACTGTAGACTTGATGCTTGAAGCTTCGGATATTGTTGAATGTTGCTGATATTGTAGTATCTTCAAACAAACAAGTCTTGTAGTGGTCAAATGTTACGTGTTTTTTCAAATAAGATGTCTTCACTCCTTTTGCTTTCTTGACTGTCGGTGTGTTGTTCTCGTGGTACATCTTAAATGAATACAATTTCGCCATCAGCGCCACAATTTCTTCTAAAGGCATTCCATTTGCTTCATCTTTAAATTTTCCGATTACTTTTTTATTTTTTTCATTAAAATTTGGATGGTTCTTCGGATAGTCAGAAAAGTCAAAATCTTCTTTGTATGGAAATGTCCTTAGGTCTTCATACATGTCCAAAGTCTTTATCCAGTAGATAAACGCGTCCGTATCCATGTATGCTACTCCAATGTTTTCCCTTCCGTAGTGTTTAACCATTTTGTTATAATGAAAATCATACATCAGGGTTTTACTTATGTCCAAAATCGACATACCTATGTATAACGGACGGTCCATGACTATTGTTGTTTTCTTCATACTGACAGCGACTAGATTTTCGTTTATAATCATGGATGTTCCAAAATTCGGTTTTTGCACTAATTTTTCCAATTTTCTAGGATCACTCACTAATTTTACATTTTTATGTTTTCTTTTGTTCTCCAAGGTCTTCCCAAAGATGGCATTGTTCATTAATTTATAAAAGTCCTTTTCAAATGCTGTTGTCGCTGCAGCTCTTCTTGTAGTGTTGGAATCAATGTATGGTTTCAACCAACAAGACTGGGTGAATTCAATTGCTCTATGAATTCTCACTATACGTAGACCCAATTCAAGAGCCTGTTGAACTACCCAGTAGTGAGCCACATAGCGATCTTTATTCTCCAAGGTCATCATCAATTTTGGCCATCTTCCTGTCGGTGAAACTTCAGTCTTGGCTAGGAGAGGCAAGTCGTAGTGATGGTCATGAAGGTGCTCCGGGTATTCAAAATCACAGTCCAAAATATAGCCTTTTGGACCATCCTTTGGAATCTGTGAGATGTCTCCGATGGTGGCCGGGTCGATCCACTTGAAGTCAGCGTAGGGAAGCGGATTTGACATTGCCCAACCATAAAGGTTGTTTGCATCAAAAAAGCCAAGGTAGACCGATGGTTGTTGCTCGTCGAAGCCGGGGATGTACTTGTTGTTGGCTTTGACATGACGTGTTACAGCTTGTGTCAAACCGCCCCGTACACCAGATTCCATCATGAGCACCATATCAATATCCGTTAGAAGTTCCAGTCGACAGTTGGTTGACTTTAGCATAGCTTGCCATGCTAATCCTGGAGATGTGTACGAGTGTAGAGGGTCCAGTCCATAGGCGGAGAAGCAGGTGTTTCTGAATTCTTCCATCACATCGCACAGCAGAGTTACGTCCAATTTTATATAAAAGTCAGAATATTCCCCTAAGGTTTGAATGTTTAGTTGGTTCCAAACATTACATGCATGATTTTAGTCTTCAACGGAGATTTCACTTTCGTTTAATTTGCTGTTGAAGGCTTCAATCGGCGGTAGACTGGTTTCTTCAAATTTTTCTGTAGAAGTTATGTAATCGTAGGGGAACACTCCTTTACGTAATACTAAGTCCAATTTATCTTCAGGTACAATCTTGCTGGTTTCTTTTAGGTCTTCTCTTCGTAGATTCTCAGACAATCTGCTCAAACTAGATGCCATAAATCTATAAGAGTCTACAAAGCGAAGTTTAATTTTACCTACTGTTTTTGAGAAACTGATATACTTTTCCAATGTTGTAGCAAGAACATCAATTCTACCATTATCTCTTCCTAACTCTGGAATAATGAAGTGGGAGTCGTAGCCGCTAAGATTGTGTAACACGACAGGGATAAAGTGGGGCAGTTTGTAATTTATATTGCATGAATTACAAGCAGCTCCTCTGTATAAACCTGTCAGGTGATCGTGATCTCTTACTTTTGGATTTTCTTCACTGAAGCTCTTCTCGCACAGATAACATCTTGATGTCAGATTATATTCTTCTTGTTGATTCTCATTCAAAGGTTCCATAGGTACGACATTACCATACAAGCGTTGTACCTTTTCAGCAATGTCATACAACTGGTCTACGAAATACTTAGCGGCTTCTTCACCACGGTAGAGTATTGGAGTGGATGTTAAACCATAGTCTTGCAATTGGTTTTCAGACAAGGTTGATTTCACTAGTAGACAAAAACTGTTGGGTTGATGCAACTGATATTTTGTTCTTCTAGTCACTTCACCGTCCGGCAGCTCCTGTGGTACTAACGTAGATTCAAAATCTGCGTAGATGACTACTGGAATCCGATATTGGTGAACTGTCTTGTTAAATTGGATACACGCTCGAGATGGTGGTGGCAGACTAATCTTTACTTCATAATTTTCGTTACAAAGTATTTTGTGTTCAATCAACCATTCTGATCCTCCACGTCTTAGTTCTTTATATGTGAAGCAGAAACATCTTTTACACACTGTTAACCTACTTTTATGTTTTGATAACTGATTCCATACCAAGGCTACAAAGTCCTTTATCCATACATAATGGGAAATTTCACCCTTCGTTATCAATAGCAAATCCGTGTGGTTTCTTTGCTCATCTTTTACTACCCGCAAAGGATAAACGTTGTTCGAATCATCCAGACCAAAAACATTGACTGAAACGCCAGGATTTTTCTTTTCAAATTTGTCAATGTCTTTCAAGGTAACTGGGTAGGTGAGACCTTGAAAGTTGTAGCGATGTTCATTCTCATAATATTCTCTACCAACTCTACAAGGATGATCTTTAACATATTTGGTTATCATTGCATATTTAAAACATTCATTACCTTCATTTTGCACATTCCTACACGAGTTGGTGTTTTGGATTTTCTTTGGTAGAGGAATAAAACTACTACCCCTTAAACCATATCCATGCTTATGAACCCTTACATCCATACCTTCAATTGATGACAAAGTCCATCCAGATCCTCTTCCTTCATGTTCTTGAAGTTTGGTTATAAGTTCCTCCAAGCATTCTTCAATAATATCATCGATGTTGGAGGTGAAGGTAAGGGTTCGGTTTTTGGTAATGAACGCTCTTAATGCTGTTTCACCATCCGTATTTTTAAACATAGCCTCTAACACCATTCCAAATTTAATAAAATTTAATCTTTGTAATTCTTCCCTCAAGGTTCCACCAACAAGTTCCTTAGCCTGGGTTATAAATGTTTCCAGTTCCAATTGAACATTATTGATTTTGAAGTGTGTTACAACTCGTCCTGGCAAGGCCGTGGTGCGCAGTTGTTTCACATCTTCCAGTTCTTCTTCAGTGTCCTCTTCTTCAGTGTCTTCTTCTTGCATATAATTTTCTTCTTCAAAAGGTCTTCTAGCAGTAGATGGTCCCGCACCAGCAAATTGGATCACACTAGGTCTTCTTCTTTGCATTTGCTGTAGATAGCTGTCCCAGTAGTCCGTCTGCTTCTGGTGCTCTTCCAAAAACCGGTCAATTGAGTCTAAGTCTATTTCATCCATGGTAATATCTTCTTTTCTATCTTCGTCTTCATGTAATTCTCTGTGTATGGTGAAAAGATCTTCGTCTTGAAAGATTTCCCCACAAATGTCGCAAAGAGCCATTTCAAACAGTTTGGCTTTGAATGCACACTCTGTGAATGTCCACGCAGTAATGAGCAGCGCGCTCCACCGGGACCCTTTATATCCGAGGCAGATAGGTGGGGAAAGTGACGTCATATAGAAACAGGTTATCACTCATGTGCTAAATTTAGCCTTTACACAACCGTTTGTAATACATTTATCAGTAGGCTTGATAAATTGATGATATTTGGTCTAGATTCAATAATTTGTACAATTTTTTTCAAAGACGTCTGTTTGAGCAAGTTTATGTAGGTCAAGGCCATTTGGAATTATTATTTTGAGCGGGGGATAGAGCACTAAGCAGCATCATTTACTACAAAGTGCTCTATCCCCCGCTCACATTTTTTTTAACTTTTTGTTTAAACTTTTTACAAGGGTGAAACATCACCATCAGAGTCGGAATCATCCTCATCACGGAATAGGCAGCGATGACAATACATAATTCTTCTGGCAACTAACATCCTATCCATTGGACGATGGGGAGTGTCTTGTTCTTGTTCTTCTTCTTCAATTTCCAATTGGAATTCCATTTCCGACTCAGATGACGACTCTAATGTTTCGTAGGCGTGCAAGTCCACTTCAATGTCCGTTGAACCAGCTTCGTCAGAGTCCGTTTCAATATCCATTATTTCTTCCTCCTCCTCTTCCTGATCAACCGCAGGTAGTTGGTCCTCTGCTTCTATAACTTCTACAGGTATTACCTCCAGAATTGAAAGAATTCTGTCGCGATGGAACACGGTGTTGTCAAGTGGAGCCATGGTATGAAAGTGGTGTATCTATCCAATTGGTTTGCCCTTTTTATACCCCCACCAACTATACATTTTATGTGGGTCAAGGTCACGTAAAGATACCCTTTGAGCGGGGGATAGACCACTAAGCAGCATGCTAGTCCATTGCCGCAAAGTGATCTATCCCCCGCTCTATTCCGCAGACCACACTCAAGTCCAAGTCCACATCCAAGTCCACATCCATATGTTACACTTTATTATTACTGCCACCAAGTAATTGTCACTCGCACGTTCACTTGGTTTTGATAAAGGTACTGCACAAACTCCATATTGGTTGTTTGTTCGTTATACAAATGCATCATGAAATATGCAATCTTATCGATTGCGGCATTGTCCAACGGTTCGCAATTCACAAGTTCCAATGTGCCCTGGCTGGTCTTATCCTCTATAAGTTCCACCACTTCGTTGATGTCTTCTTCCAAGAGGATGAACTCAACACTGAAGCTCTCCATTGTTGTTGATAGTGTCTAGACAAATGCTTGACTAAATGCTTTATTCATCAGTCCTACATATATACCAATTTCCCCCTCCTATTACCCATTCCCCCTCTACCTTTATATGGGTCAAGGCCATCCAATAATACCCTTTGAGCGGGGGATAGACCACTAAGCAGCATGCTAGTCCATTGCCGCAAAGTGGTCTATCCCCCGCTCTGTATTCCACACAAGTCCTAGTCTTTACACACACATAAGCCCCCCAGTCTTTTACACTTACTCATATACTCTGTCCTCCCTGCCAATTAAGAGTTCCCCATGTTTGCCACTATTTTCAATTAACCTTTCCAAGTCCCAAAACACAATGTCCAAATTAACCAAGTTCGCTCGTCCAATTTGAAACACACTATTCCCCCCAAAGTCACTTGCTCTCACTTGTTGTCCTGTATACTGCTTCTTCTTCCACGCTACAATCACTACCCTACCTTCTTCAACAACCATTCTTTTAACATTATCATACACCTTCTTCAACATCCCTCTACAGTTTAAATAGTTTATGGTTACATACTCCCACTCCTTACCAATGATCAGTGATCCACTCATTTTCTAGCGTTCCACTGGAAGGTCCAAAGCAGAATGAAGTCGGGATGTACAGACCCCCTCTTTTATACCAGTTAACCGGTTGTCCTTCGTTTAAAGTGGGTCATGGTCATTCAAAAGTACCCTTTGAGCGGGGGATAGACCACTAAGCAGCATGCTAGTCCATTGCCGCAAAGTAGTCTATCCCCCGCTCTGTATTCTACACACACACACACACACACACACACACACACACACACACACACACACACACACACACACATGTCCCTGTCTTTTCATTACATACCTAATATATATTCACTACCTTCATCGTCACTATCACTCATCACCGTTTCTACAAACTCCACCGGATTAAAGTTAAATTGTTTCAATTGTTCTTTTAACTTTTCAATTTGCTGATCCTTTACTTCTAAAAC
Organism: Neoaliturus tenellus; assembly: GCA_030545055.2. Lineage (NCBI taxonomy): Eukaryota > Metazoa > Arthropoda > Insecta > Hemiptera > Cicadellidae > Neoaliturus > Neoaliturus tenellus. Next base: position 104,277 of record JAQYXR010000305.1, on the reverse strand, counting down.
ACTGTGAAGGTGTGATATGTAGTCCGCTGCCTCGTTGATGCTTGCCACTCTGGGATCGCCTAACTTCAAGCTGGGAACTACACCCTGCAGCCTGAAGTACGCCATACGCCTTTCTTGCTCCTGCCGTTGACCAGGACTGAGCAAGCCTTGCCCGTCTTGGCTCACCTCCAGCAAGGTCCGTAGCATCGGAGCTTTGCAAGCGTTTGCCCGAGCAACAGTTATGCTATGGAATGGTCGAGCAGGTCCACGAGTAGCAGGCAGGACATTGGCAGCACGCCTTCTTGAAGAAGAAGCCCGAGAAGTTTTGCAGTTGGAAGCCATGTTGAAGTGCGGTATTCAGCTAAGCGATACAAAGCAGAATAACCAAACTGCACATCAATACCCGTATATATACACTTATCAGTGGTGGGGGTACTAGCTAACCTTGGTAAAGTGGGTCAAGGCCATCCAAAAACATTACCAGAACGGGGGATAGATCACTAAGTGGCATGTTAGTCCATTGCCACAGAGTGATCTATCCCCCGCTCTGTATTTCACATTCACGCACACATTCATACATACACACAAGTCCCAGTCCAAGTCTTTACCCACACACCTATCCACTCTCATCCTCACTATCATCACTGTCCAACAGGCTTTCACACTTCCTAATTAGTTTTTCCCATTTACTCCGGATATGAAGTAGCTCCCTGCGAGTATTCTCTAGCATTCTGTCCCTTTGCTCTATGACTTCGTCGTACCACTCGATGATGTTTGGTGGAGTCTGAGTTGATGCGTCCGTCGTGGTTGGTTGAGAAGCTCCGCTGCTCCGCAACTCCTTCCTCACAGGACCAAAGCCGGAGAATCGGACACGACTCCTTGACAAAGGCCCCGATCGGATTGGTCCAATGCTTGGGCTGGAGTTGGAGGCGGCCGGGCCAGAGGTAGAGGCTGGAACGTTCATAGCAGACATGGTGGTGTTCAGCTTAACGGTGTAAAGCAGAATGAGAGGACGGTTGATCACCACTCCTATATATACCCATTTTTAGTGGTGGGGATAACACGAGGGGGGGGGGCCAAAAAAATTTTGCTTAGTCTTCCCGGTCATCAGTTTTACATACCTTTAGCACACCCATTATTTTTGTTTCTTCAATAACTTTACACACCTCAAACACCCAAGCAAACAGCTCATCTATGTTGTTATAATTGATTTTTGTCCAGTGTTCATACTTATGAGTTTGGTTGTTTATAATACATAAATAAAATGTAGACCCATCTCGTCTTATACAACACTCAACTTCCATTCTATGCCAGTTTAGCACTTCCCAAGCATTGTGTTGATCTATAAAGAAGTCACCACCCTTGTAATTGTACCTTGACATGTTTATTACAAAGCAAATAAACGCCTCATACAAGCTTAGTAAGAGCGTTAGAGTGGGGGTATCACGTGATACACAACATTAGTTGTAAGGTTAGCACTTTATTTTAAACAGTAATTTATATGGGTCAAGGTCGTTTAAACTTTGAAAAATTTTTACCTCCAAACACTTGTAGCAAGCTACAAGTGTTTGGAGGTAAGTTTTTATTTGTTAATGATTTATTTGTAACTTAGTCTTCACCCTCAAGGACACGGTTTGAGATTGTCCCAGTGACTTTACATCACCGCCAGGTTAAAGTATTATACAAGTCAAGTATTTTTTTTTTTATTAGTTGACTTGTATAATACCCCTCTCCCTTACTTTAAGAGGGTTAAGACTAAATTTGGAAAAATAATTTGGAAAAAGAATTTTAAATATTGTCCAACACAACCTAACAATTTTGACTTTTTCTTTTTTAGTGAGCCCATGTCCTAATCCATTTCCCAAACAGATAGGCATCCTTTTCTTCGAATTAAATAAGCACCGGGGACAAAAAATTCTCTTTGTACCATCGCAGGTGGTACTTTCATTCTATGAAGGCGGCCATCACCTTTTAGAATGATTTGCACATTTATGTTAAATGCTCCATAAGCTTGAACAATGAAATAATATTTTTTGTCCCTCTTGAGCCTATTAATTTTCAGCTTCTGCGGACTGTTGGGGTGTTTGAACTTGGACTTTTCAGGCATAATATTAAGGCTATAGGGCTTTGGTGTCGGAATTTTGATTTTCTTATTCAAGTGTCGTTGGCAACGATCTTTTTCCGGAAGAGCAAAACTCGGACAACAAAGAACCACAGCCTCTCTGCTAAACCAAACATAATCGCATTTATCACGCTTGCCAGCAGGGCATTTAACACGATTACGTTTCTTTTGTGTTGGACTCTTAGTGTTTTGGAGCGGCGCTTGATCTAACTTAGGCTGGCTGGAAAGGATGGAGGGTGATGGTTTAGCACGGTCAAGGGGCAATTTGCAAACAATTTTGGGTCGGGTAGGAGAATGGGTTAGATCAATGGTGGTTTTAGGTGAGGTAGAATTGTCTGGGGAAAAGATCGATTTACGGGATGGTTTGACTGTAGATGGAATGTTGGCTTTGGGTGAGGTAGACTTGTCTGGGGAAAAGATCGATTTACAGGATGGTTTGACTGGTGTGGATGGCATGGGGGATACGGGTAGTGGACATTGGGTCTTTGTATAGGAAAGGATTTTCTGTGTACGGGAGTAGGGAATGATTTTGGACCTCGACTTCTTCTCCTCAAAGACCGCTGACTCCGAATCAGAATCTGACAGCAATGAGATTGGCGGTGATGCTATGAGCACTCGGCTGCTTGCAGGGTGAGCGCCAGCCCCTCTTGAAGTCGACGGATCATCACCAGCACCACTGACACTTGGACTTGTTGCTTCCGTTGGTAGCGGAGATAGGCTGGGCATTGAAGGAGCCGACGGCATCTCCAAACAGCTGAGGATTGTGCTCATCAAACACGTTTGAAGAATCGGAGCAGCGGATGTTGAAGTCGGAGTAGATGTGTTGGTCAGAGTTGATGTGTTGGTTGGATTAGATTTGATGTATGGGAGAACGGGTGGATAGTTCTTGAAGCGCATGTTGCGGTGAAGAGAGCGTTAATTGCAAAAACCGGGAAAGCACTTCCAACGAAGGCTGGAGCAAGAATGAGAAGTGCGTGCAACCGGGCCGCCTTATATCCCCACCGGGGCTGCCGCGCCCAGGATATCAGGGGTGGGGGAGGGGGGGGGACTCACACTTTTTGTCGGGGGGGGGGGGGCTCGCACTTTTTGTCCGGGGGGGGGCTCGCACTTTTTCAAAAATAAGCCCCACTTGGGGCATTTATGTTGCCATCGCTGAAGCCTCCCAAGAGACCCAACTATAAACAACTCCACACTTGTGTGTTACTAATACCTAACTGTTAACTTTTAAAAGACCTCTATATATAAACTGTGTTAATAAGACCTGACTGTTAAAGATTTTGAAAACTTTTATATTTAGGTCAAGGTCACGAAAAAACTTTAAAAAAATTAAGCCCCACACCCCCTATGGGGGTGTGGGGAACTTGGGTTGTCATCGCTGTAGCCTCCGAAGAGACCCAACTATGACAACAAGGCAACATCCAATGTCGTGTACCCTTCGCCACGCGAGACTTGTAAACATTTACTGCATTTCTAACGAATAACTTTTCCAATAGCTAACAAAAAGTCATTTACATAATTTTGAAAGAAACTGAGGACGCCCTAGTGGCTTTCGTCCTCGGTCCGAGTGCAGAGGCCATCGGCTCATTACCCCCGTATAAGCGTACAAACGGACCACCTCCTATTTCTCAGCCGCATTGAAGCATGCATGAGAGGAGCCTAACAATTATAAAATGTGGCTTTACACGGGGGCCTACTCCCGTAACCCTATCTTTAATATTTTTAATTTAGCAATGCAGTAAATTTTTACAAGTCCTATGTGGGTCAAGGCCACACGGACATTAAAAAATTTCGGCCCCCGTACATCCATGGCGAACCACGAATGTTCGGGGGCCTTAAGGACAAAAAACACAAATCGCTAACAAAGTTTCATTTACATAATTTCGCACTTTTTGTCGGGGGGGGGGCTCGCACTTTTTGTCGGGGGGGGGGGGCTCGCACTTTTTGTCGGGGGGGGGGGCTCGCACTTTTTGTCGGGGGGGGGGCAGGTTAGTTAAGTGGGTCAAGGTCACCTACAACACTTGTACTCTAAGTGTTGGCTATACCCCCACCACAACTGGGTCCCTAGGCTGCACAACACCGCTTCGCCAGTATGTCTCCGGCTTCCATGCGGTGCGTCTCGCTGTTCTCTAGCTCTCTATATGTAAGTAATTTTACAAGTTCTGAATGTAGGTCACTACACTTTAACTCTGGGACGATATCGACTTGTAGTATTTCAGTGTTTTGACTCAAGGTCATCACACTTTAACTCTAGCACATCGGTTATCGTACCAGAGGTGCTTAATAACCTAACTTGTAATGTTTAGGGTGGCGTTTGCACGCCACGTAGTATCGCCATGAGTGTCCAGTCCAAGTTATAAGTTAAATTAATTTTACTGTTATCTTTTCCATTTTCACTTCGTTTTGCCAAAGTATAAGGTGTCGCTTAATAAAGTGGTATTTCTCTAAAGTTATAGGGGATTGCAGGGATACAATTAGTTTATTTAGGAGACTCTTCATCTTGGAGTTTAACACAATTTCCACTTTGACTTTGCTTCCTCGGCTCTCACAGCTTAAGCTGTACAGAAATGTTTCTTCTAGTGCCAACTCGGGCCAAGAGAACAGTGTGTTGACTGTAGGACAGCTCATGGTGAAGTGATGCGATACTCCAGCGTACCACCTCACTTTCTCCCACCACTGTGACCTTCCCCCACTCCTGCTGTTTCCCCCACCTCTTTTCCCTTGACTCATGCGCTACAAGCAGTCTCTCAGTATTGTGCGGACTTTTGTGAGGAGAAGCCATGTCGCGGGACACTTTAGGTAAGAAACTTAGCCGTGTTAAGGCTTTATTACTTGCTCACTGTCCACCACTCAAAGTTAAGAGAGTTTCAACTTTAGCTAAGTGGCGCAAACTGTTGCGCGGACACCCTAAGTTTTATACAAAACAGACTAATGTCAGTTTTACTGATGAGGATTTGTTTAAAATATTGGATGAAATGACTTTTCCTTGCAAAATTCAGTTAGTTACTCCCATTCCTGACAGTTTAGAGTCTTAGTCTCTCAAGCCAATATACCTAGCGTACACAGAGCCTGACAGTCAGTCACTCGGTGGCTGTCGTGGGGTGCGCATCGGTGTCGGCGCTCCGTTGTTAGGTTTTCAAGGTCACAGTAATATGAAATTGGGGGTGTTGTGCTAGTTCAAGGTCACCTGAGGGATTACCGATTGCCCATTTAGGCGGAGTCATGTCAGAAACTCGAGTTTAACTTGGCACTTTTGCCGTTTCTCGTCGAAAATTCGCTCCGAGTGGTCAAGGTCACGGGGACTCGGACTGAAACTCGGAGCGTAGTGCGAGAAACGGCAAAAGTGCTAAAAAATTTTAAGTTTCGACATGACCTTGACCTTAGTGGCATCGGTGACGTCATTTTGATGACGTAAGGGGTGATGACGTCATCAGCACGTCATTTCTGTGACGTCATGGGTGTGACGTCATGGAAGTGACGTCATTGGTGATGACGTCATCGATTGCGTCATCGATGACGTCATCGATGACGTCATCGGTGAGGTCATTGACCTCGATGACGTCATCCCTCAGGTGACCTTGAACTGGCCCAGCATCCCCAATTTCACACTACTGACACACATGTTACAGTTTCAGCTAGTGGTTCAAAAATTACTAGACTCAATTTTATCCCTGCAAATTCTATCATTTTAGTCAAATTCTGTCAGCGATCGACATCGTCATTGA